>JAADVD010000155.1:0-62979 GCA_023334535.1 Pythium vanterpoolii | reverse complement strand
GGGTTGGAGAGTGCGCGACCGTGTGCTTCTCGACTGGCATTCCTCGGCGCCTGGTAACGACGCCCTTTCGCCTCCGTTTCCGTGGTTCACTGGAGAAAGTCGCGTGTGCTCAGAGACAGAGCGAAGAAGCGCAGGTCGCGGTGGCGTTTGGACTGGGGTGTCTGAAACCGCATCGAATGCTGGGTCGCTGTCGCGAATCGCGCGGTACGCACCAGCTCCCGATACGGCAGCAGCGGTCGGTTCCCGCGCATTCATGTGGGCGGAGCTGTAGGAGCGATCGTGATGCGCTGTGCGTGTAGAAAAAATTTGCAAACTGGTCGCGTGATCCGAGGTGCCGCCGACCCAATTTTGCTACCTGTTGTTCTTCGTGGACTGGGTTCTTGATGGGTTCACGCGCTTGAATTGCTAAGCAAGTACTTGTTAGTAACCGTTAAGTGTAGTTTGTTGCGTTTAGACCGGACATACGGGACAGGTGGTCCCGTATTGTCCCGTATCATGTCGGCTCGTACGGGATGTGGGTACAACTACGCCATCGACGTCAACGAGTGCTTTCGCCAGAGAGCAAGTGCCCCACTACGATCTCTGCACGTCAACCAGCCTAGGAGTCCACAAGAGAGAGCACAAGAAGCAGTTGGTGTTTTCAATGCAAACTCGCCAATGCATGCTCAACGCATCCAGTAAGGTCCTATGAGCGTTCCGGAGGTGCTGAATATAGTCCAGTTTTGCAAATATATGGGATCAAACGGTCTATATCGGTAATTTGTTTGAAGTTCAAGTGGAGATGGGACGACCAGAGAGCGTGTTGCAGAAAACGGAAGTGAGCTCCAGGGATCAGATAATCATGCCATTTAGGATGAGCGCTGCTGGACAGGCCTTCCTCTGCTGCTGCCGAGCTGCCGACTGACGGCCAGTGTACACTGTATCGATGCAGTGCAAATAGCAACCAGCCAGTATCGAATTCCCTCCTCGTCCAGCATGGAGTCCACGCCGTCGGTCGCCAAGCCCACGCGCTCGCGTCCGCGTGCGCCATCGCCACGGCAGATGCTGCTCGTCGTGATGGTGTCGCTCCTCGCACTGCTATCGATCACATCGCTGCTCGGCTCGACGACGCGCATCGCGTGGGGGACGCGGTCAGCGGCTAGCAACAGCCACTCCATGCGGCGCCACAATAGTCACCCCGAGACCGCCGCGCGAAAGCAAGCCGTGCGCGACGCCATGCAGTTTGTATGGCGCAATTACCACGCGCGTGCATTTGGTGCCGACGAAATCAAGCCGCTGGATGGCACGCCAACCAATCCATGGGGCGGCGCCGGCTGCATGATCCTGGACTCGATGGACACACTGTTTATCATGGACTTGCATGCCGAGTTTGAGCAAGCGCGCGAGTGGGTCCACACGAAACTGCGTTTTGACGACATGGGCATGGTGTCGGTGTTCGAGACCATCATTCGGTCGCTCGGTGGTCTTCTTGGTGCGTATGACCTCTCCCGCGACCCAGTCTTCTTGACGAAAGCGATCGAACTCGCGGATCGCATGATTCCGGCCATCAACACGACCACGGGTTGTGCGGACTACCGGCTCGACACGAGCACCAACATCTCGTTCCAGCCCGGCACACTGGCCGAGTCTGGGACGTACCAGCTCGAGTTTGAGTACCTGTCCATGGCCACGGGCAATGACAAGTACAGCACGATCGCGCGCGCGTTCTATCCGTACATGTGGGACCAAGGCAACATTCGACTGGAAGGACTGTACGCCAACGAAATCTTTGCGTTCACGCACGGGCAAACCGGCAGCGAGCTCACGCTCACTTTGGGCGGCGGCGGCGATTCGTTCTACGAGTACCTGCTCAAAGTATGGCTGCTTTTAGATCAGCCGTTCGAGTCGATAGCGAAAGACATGTACTTGGATGCGGTCGACGGCATTGAGAATGTGCTACTGCTGGAATCGACCAAAGGCCAGCTCTTCATCGGCGAATACAGTCTCAAGCACGGCACGGCACAATCCAAGATGCAGCACCTCGCGTGCTTTGTCCCAGGGATGCTCGCCCTCGGGGCACGGCGTCTCGAGGCAGAAGATCCAGCACGGAGCACACGACACTTGAACATTGCCAAGCGCCTCACGCAAACCTGCTACCAAGAGTTCTATGCCAAGCAACCCACGGGTCTGTCACCCGAGTACCTCGCTGGTGACGCGCTGGATTCGTGCAGTTACCCCGTCTATTTACTGCGGCCTGAAGTCGTGGAGAGTCTCTACGTGTTGTTCACCATGACTGGCGACCCGATCTACCAAGAATGGGGCTGGAATATCTTCTCGGCCATTGAGCGGAATTGCCGCACGGACTTTGGGTACTCGGAGTTTCGCAATGTGTTTGAAAAAGTGGACTGGGCCAACATTACGACCGCCGCCGAGCGACGGATCGTGCAAACGCAAGTCCTGACAGACCGCATGGAGACGTTCTTTACGGCCGAGACGCTCAAGTATCTCTACCTCCTTTTTGATCCCGACAATCGACACATTAGTCTCGACACGCACGTGTTCAACACAGAAGCCCATCCATTGTCGATACTTGGGCGAAGAAGCGGTGAGCGAGTAGGTAGGTAGGAGAGTTTTTGTAGTTTCTGTACGTATCTCAGTGTCAGTACACGTCGAATTGGTTAGTCGACTGATCAGGCGTGCAGAATGATCCACGGCCGTGTGATCAGATTCTGTACGGGCATGTCGTCTCCATGGTATGGTAAGCAGTGGTATGGCTCTCAGCAGCGAGGATGTCAAATCTTGCACACCAAAAGTGCATGTGTAGCTGGGTGCTGAGGGACGAAATCGGATTGTTAGAACCGACACGTATGGCGAAAAAGGGTTTTCGCCTTATTAGGAACAGTGGATTGCTATTCGGGACACCGCTGGTTTCCTCACTCATCTGGGGTATCGTTCCATGAGATGTCACTTCAAGTAGCATGATTGATATTGATTGGCGATCACCCCACACCTCCTCAAGATCCCAGAGTCAGACTCTCGATTGCTTCTCTGTCTTTCCATACCGTACTGTATTCTCGTCAGCTGATGACGCCCGCTCGCTCGTCACATCCCACTGCGCTGGCGTCAGTCGTCTCGTTGCCGACGCTGTTTCTAAACGGCCTTCTGTTGTTTCGCGTTTCATTTTCGCTCTTCGCTGATGACCACAATCGAGAAGACCCACGGATCATCAACGAACGCGCTAACCGCGTGGCTCTTGTCACCCACGGAGAGTGGTGTGGATGCGTCCTGGAAGTCACGGCTAAAGGAGGCCATTGAGACTTGCGACGACAACCACGTCGCACTGTGCACACTGCTCGAGCGGCTCGAACAGCTCGCTAACCACTGCCCACGCACCAAGTGGGTGGAACTGGTCATGGAGATCCAGCGTCTACAGACTCACGGCGAGTTGCTGGACCATCCAGCGGTCAAGACGCAAATGCTGCGCCTCCAGCTCCAGTTTCCAGCGGCCGACACGATCATACAAATCCTGCCGAGCGACAAGCGACTCAGCGCGCCAATGCTGCGCACCGCCCACTCCCTGGAAGCTACGCGGCCGTCGGTGTTGGAACGTCATGCACGCAGCCTTCGCCGTGCGTTAACCTGTGACGATCCAGATCGTCAGGTGCCACTGCTGGAAACGTCCTTGACAATGCCGCAACGCACTGGTGGCAACCTGGCGTCGTCGCTGACGCGGTCGTTGCTGCAGCGGATGTCGTCCATTCTCCAAACAGGTATCGAAGAGACCTTCTTTTGCTTTATCTGCTTTGAGAATGCGCCGACCGCGCAGGCGTTAACACTGAGTCTATGTGGCCACCAATACTGCCACGACTGCCTCCGAATGTATCTCGAAGTCAAGATCCGCGACGGCCAACTGTACCCCACGTGCTTCCACGATATTGAAGAGGTCACAACCGGAAAGAGATCAGCCTGTGCATCGCCCGTGATTCCACCGGACATCGAAGCGGCCGTGTCACCGGCCGTGTGGATGAAATACGAGCGGTTCAAGTTCCACAAAGAGTGCGAGCACGCGCGCCAGTGTCCGTACTGCGGGCACTCGCAAATCTGCCGCGGACCTGAGTACCCCGAGTGCGTCTGTGAAAAGTGCAAACGCGAATTCTGCTTTACGCACAGCAATGCCCACGATGGCGGCACGTGCTCCGACTTTGAACGCCAGAATTTGGAGATGGAAAAGCTCAATCGCTCGGCGATCGCGACAATTGCGCGGGCCTGTCCGGGTTGCCGCAGCAATGTCGAGAAGAACGGTACTTGTAGTAAAGGAGGCTTTCGCAGAGAATGGCACTGATCTCCACTGTATCTGTTTTAGGCGGCTGTAACCACATGACGTGCATTGCGTGCCAGACGAGTTTTTGCTGGATCTGCGGTCAAGTCGTTGATAACGTTGCAGCGCCGGACCATTTCGCAGTGCGTACCCCTCTTTACTTCTGATCTTGTGAATACTTTCTGACTCACTCTATGGTGTTGTAACCAGTGGTGGAATATCGCAGGCTGTGCCGGCCAGCAGCTCGTCGACGTCGAGCACCAGACGTGCGTCGAGCGAATTGGGTGGCAGCTCTTCCGCGTGCTCTTTCTCACGGTCTGCGTGCCGATCGCGACCGTGATTACGGGCGTGCTCACCATCCTCACGGGCTGCTGTATTCCATGCATCTGCTGGATCCATGAAGACCCCATCGAGACATTCTTGGGCACAGTCAACACCATCGCGCTCTACGGGCAACTAGTCATTGCAGTTGTAATCGTCGGCCCTGTCAGTTTGCTGGCGCTGTGCTTTCGGTGCCTGCGCAGCTGCTTGTGCGCGTGCTGCGTCTGGCCGACGCCGCCACGGTTGTCCGACCTCGATGCGCCGAGAGAGAGCGTGTTTGTGCTTGACGACGACTATGAGCTTGCACAGGACGACGACATTGATCTCGAATAATCTCATCCAAGTTGGTTTTTCGCTGGTGGTTTTCGTTCATTGCTCGTGGTTTCTTGAAGTTGGTTACTCGCTAGAAGGTTTTACCCCCCACATGCGAGTACTTGGGTGTGGTGTACCCATCAATAAGCGTGCTGCAACCAGCACCGAGCACGTATGTACCGATGTACCCAATGCCTGTGGGCTGCGTCTTCATGGTTTCCACTCTTCCCACTGGACAGCTCCGAATGGACGGACAGCTCCAACTGATACACTCGTGTCGATCAACACGAATCATCGAATCATCGCATCATGCAGCTAGAAATTCGAAGCTTCCGACCATCACTCTTCGTTCCGTTTTCTTTCTCTCGCCAGCATCAACGATAAGGAGCAGGCAGGTACTCGAGATGGACCCAGCAATAAACACTGCATGTTACGTAGTGTCAGCCCATGTTGGCAGCTGAAGCAGATCCAAATCAGCGAGCTGACGAAGATATCTGCGCGTGTCAACGATGGAGAACGGTCCTAAATCAACCCCAGCGGCGAGTGGCGGCAATGCGCCGCTGCTATCGCCGTCATCCGTCACCCCAGCCACATCTTCTTCGTTGATCCAAACAGTCACCGCCTTCTTTGGGGGAACTGACTCGGCCTCTATCCAGTGCCAAGTCTGCCTGGACCGCGTGCCCGATGCGCAGTGTACGACGCTCAGCGCGTGCGGCCACCAGTTCTGCACGAATTGTGTGACCATGTACCTTGAGGTCAACATTCGCGACGGGCAAGTGTACCCCAAGTGTTTCCACGAGGATGACGCTGTCGCCGATCCCACAGACCACGTTAGGACTGTCAAAACGTGCGGAACACCGATTGCCCCTGCGGACATTGAGCTGCTCGTGTCCGCTGCCATCCGCACCAAGTATGACCGCTTTCGTTTCAACAAGGAGAACGCGTTCGGTCGGCAATGCCCCTACTGCGCCCATTCGCAACGCTGCGAGGGCCCGACCAATCCAGACTGCCACTGTGAACAGTGTGGAAAACCCTTCTGCTTTTTACACGCCAACGCCCACGACGATCAATCGTGTGCCACGTATGAAAAGCAGCAAACGCGACGCGAGCACGACACGCGCGCGGTCATTCAGCGGATAGCGAAGGAGTGCCCCCGCTGCAAGATCAAGATCGAAAAGAATGGTAAGTAAATATTTGTCGTGGGTTCATTTTTGATGCGGATAGAATTGACTAGAATTGACCTCTCCTTGATGTCTAGGCGGGTGCAACCACCTCAAGTGCTTGCAGTGCGGCACCAGTTTTTGCTGGATGTGCGGTGCCGAGGTCGACGACGCGGATCTACCAAACCACTTTCAGGTAGAGGATACGAGTGCTTGGTTGGGTTCTGACTTGGTTAGAGTATCCTGACATGGATGTGTCTCTTGTGATAGTGGTGGAACCTTAGCGGCTGTGCTGGATTGATGCAAGCGCAGATTCGTCAAGATACGCGTCTCGAGCGTGCGGTCGCCAAAATGTTATCACTGCTAAATTTCGTGTTAATTGGGCCTGCGTCGTTTGTGGTCACGGTCGCACTGACGATTGCAACGCTCGGCTGTATGCCGTGTCTCTGTGTCTCAGACGTGACGTTTGGCGAATTTTTTCTGCTCGGCATGGAGCTCGTCTCGTGTATTTTGCTATTGCCGGTCTCGTTGACAGTGAGGGGTTTCACTTTGTTCCGGCGGTGCATTCGGAAACGGGACCGTTCCTTGGAGGTGAGCAGTCGCGAGCCGCACGACGCCGAGACCGATCCAGCTGAAGTTGTGTAGACTATGCCGAGAAAAACGGGGAAACTGTCTTTAGAGTTAAACGAGATGTGAAAACCTGATTTCCAATTTGAACCCACTTGGCTGGCTTTGGGATACCTGTCCCTAATGGAACAAAGCGTCGTGGAGGTTCTGAATACTCAGTGCAAAATAACATGGATAACTCTATGACGGCCTTGCACGTCGCTAGCGGCAGCGATGCTCCTGCTGTCATAGCGTTTCTGGAGGCATTCACTACGTCAACTACCACCCAACCGAATGCAGACCTTCAAATGCTGTTTATCTCCGCGGTCGTCGAGTGCTTGGGACCTCCGCAAGTGGTAGGTTTCCTAAGACGACTCGACTACGAGCTCATGATGACCGGTCGCTTTGATGACGCGCAACGCGCGCAATGGCGTTGGCTGCTGGGAGAACTTCGTCTCATGCAGGAGCTGGATACAAAGCGGTTCGACGCCCATGTTGTTGCAGCACTCGATCAAGTGGCGCAGCGGATCGAGAGCGGGAACGATCCAGACATTGAGGTCACCATCCGTACCACTGGCGAAGAGGAGGGCAGCTCAGCCGCAATAGCAGATGAAGCCAGCGAAGTCTCGACCAAATCGTGGGATACGATTGCTAAGGCAATGCGCGATAGCTCGTACCAAACGCTGCGGCGACTCGCGAGCGGTGGGAGTGGTGTCGGATCGAGGGACTCCATGTCGTCTACTGACCTCCTCGCCGATGGATCGGAGAGTCGCACATTTCGTCGCAGCGGACAACTCCAACGACAATCACAGCGGAGCGCCGACGCAAACGGCCTTCCCATGCTCCAACGCAACTCGAGTGCCGTTAGCGACTCAGTGCCAATGCTGCTGTGGTCCATCTCGTCAATGATGGGTTTGACCATGGAGGAGACGTTCTTATGTCAGATCTGTTATGAGCATGTTCCCATTCTAGATGGTGTGCGGTTGGCTGTGTGTAGCCATCGATTTTGTAGTGCGTGTATGAAGTCGTACCTTGCACTGAAGATCGTCGATGGTCAAATCTACCCCCTCTGCTTTCATGAAACCGAGCAGCGTATCGCTACCACAGAGGAGCAAGAGCAGCAAGGGCCAGGACACAAAGCCTGTGGGGCTCCGATCGCGCCGTGCGACATTGAATCGCTCGTGTCCCCAACTGCGTGGACGAAATACCTTGTGTTCAAATTCAACAAAGAAAACGAGTATGGCCGCCAGTGTCCGTACTGCGACGCATCCCAACTCTGTGCTGGGCCCGAGCACCCTGCATGCGTGTGCTCTGCGTGTGCCAAGTCATTTTGCTTTACCCACGGCAAAGCCCATGCCGACGGTACGTGTGCCGACTTTGAACTGAGGCAAGCCGAACAAGACAAAATGAATCGATCGGCCATCGCCGAGATCTCAAAACCGTGTCCCGGCTGCAAAAGCAACGTGGAGAAAAGCGGTGCGTCCTCACATAAACTACCTATCGAAAAGAGACCTCACTGACGGACAGGTCTGGAGTATACGTAGGCGGCTGTAACCACATGAAGTGTGTCGTTTGTAGTACGGATTTCTGCTGGATTTGTGGGGCGGTCGTTGACAGCAACATTGCGCCGATGCACTTTCAGGTGAGCTTCTCTTTCGTGTCTAACTCAGTTCCAGCTCTTACAGTGTATGCCCTGTCTTAGTGGTGGAATGTCCGCGGCTGCGCTGGACAGCAGATGGAAGAGGTCGAGACCCAGACGCCGTCGGAACGGTTCTGGATGAATGCCTTGCGGATTGCGATCGTGGTGTTCCTCGGCCCACCGGCGCTGGTAATCACACTCGTGCTCACACTCGCGTCGTGCTGTTGCGTGCCATGTGTGGCGGGTCTCCAAATCACATTCAGGGACTGCTTCACCACGTGTCTCAACTTTGTGGTCGTGAGTTTAGTGCTAGTCCTTACGGGTATCGGCATTGCCGTGGCTTTTCTTTGTGGATTACTACTGGATATTGTGAGCTACCCGGTCACCCGCATCCGCTCGAGGGCCCAAGCGCGATCCCACACACCCCCTCCTCCACCGGCCGCCGATGCTCACGCTAGTGACCAAGTCAGTGCTGCCTAAACTCGCGGGATCGAAACTGAGCGAAACAAAAGAGATACTGTACTGTGGCTTGTATGAAGAAAATCCGTGACTGCAAAGATCTTGTCCGGCTACATCTCGCTGACGGCCTTACACCAACTGTCGCACACGGGGCGGTCACAGATGTGTCGAGACGTCGTGTCCAAAACGGAGATAGAGCAACTCGTGGATGCCAAGACCCTCACAATGAACCGGCGCTGTCAGTTTGATATCCAGCACCCCGTGTTTGGTCGCCAGTGACTCGACTGCGACCACGAACAAGCGTACCCTAAGGCGAGAAGACGCCGTGCAGCGACGAAGCAAACTTGATCCATGGGTTTAAGTGAGCTTTAGTTCGTAGAAGGCTTCCCGAACCTTTACTCTTCATTTCGATATCACTCGCACTGTAATCAGCCTGGGATCCACCAAAACTGCTTGGTGATTGGATTTTGGAGGGAGGAGGATCGAATGAGCTAGCAGGAATACTCAGCAAACGGTGCCAACACGATTGCGTCGTCTCCATCCAGCCTTCCAAGCAGCATTGCAAGGATCCATTTTCCAACGCGAATATCCAGTCACTATTACGCCACACAACACAGTCGTTGCTTCACCGACAACACATAGCTATATACTCTTCAATGCTCACGCCCGCGTATACTCACACACCAGCAATTGTGGACTCGTGACAATATCCACTTGTTGCTGCCGCTTCGCGCGGTCTGAGCGACACGGTCGTGTACAGTTGAGTCGACACCGTCGCCGCCCGACGTCGACGCATTGCCGGACGGACCGTTTGCCAAGTTTGTACAGCTCATGGAAACCCCAGCACACCCCGAAAATGCCGGCGGCAAACCCTGTGACAATGGTCACCGCTAAAAACTCGATCGCCGTGTAGCCGGCGATTGCAATGACCCGAAACGCCCAGCGAAACACTTGGCCAAACGTCAAATCTTGGTTCACCATGCACAATGCAAAAAAGCACGACAGCAGCATAAGCACGAGCGTGAGCACGAACGCGATCGGGTACACAATGAGGTAGAACGCTGCCCGCGCCAAATACAAGAGAACCTTGTTGGTCGTAGTGAGACCGTGGATGTGCACCATTTGCTGGCCGGCACAGCCTCGAATGTTGGTCCACTACGATACGAGAGAGAAATCAGCCTCCGCAATGAGAGAGACGCTTCACTACCAGAATCAACATACGTCATAATGATCTGAAACCAGTTCGCTGACTTTCTGGCCGCAGAGCCAACAGAAATCGGTCGAGCACGTGAGGCATCGCATGTGATTGCAGCCACCTATACAAAGATAAGCTCAGCCTTTGAAATCGATACGTCGAGCGACCTGCTGTTGATATCGTACCGTTCTTTTCGACGCGACTCTGGCAGGTCGGACACGCTTTGGAAATGCGTTTGATTTTGCGGCGGTTCCGGTTCTCGGCACGCAGCTGGCGCTTGTCGTACTGCGCACAGCTCATGGTCGCGTCGTGGGCATTGCCGTGCGTAAAGCAGAACGTGCGTTCGCACAGTTCACAGATGCACTGCGGCTGCTCGGGCCCTTCACACAAGACTGAGAATTCGCAGTGCGGACACTGCCGCGCAAAACTGCTGGATTGGTTAAACTGGAAGCGCTCGAATTTCGCGAACACTTTGGGCGGCACGAGCCGCTGGATATCGTTGCGCGCGATGGTTGCACCGCAGACAGTCGATAGTAGCGGTGGGGTGGATCCGTCCGCTGTAGTAGTGGGGTGTTCGTAAAAGCACGTTAGATGCACTTGGCCTTCGTTGATTTTGAGCGTGAGAAAGCGCGCAAAGCACAACGTGCAGAAGCGATGGCCGCACGCAGTCAGCTCCACGGTCTCGTCGCTCACGACTTCATCGAGGCAAATTTGGCAGGTCACAATCGGCGGTGCAGACGTTACAACACTGGTACGATCGCGGTCGCGGTCGTCGGTAATACTGATGCCGGCTTCGAGGTCGCTCTCATTCTGCAGACTGTCATCCGACGATTCCGAGAGGTGCGTGTGGTTCATGAGCTGGCGCAGCGCACGCAGCAAGCGAGGCGACAGCAAGCTCACTGGTTCGCGCGCAGTGGGACTCGCCCGGCGCACGTCGTCGATGCCAACGTACCCACTAATGGTGTGGCGACTCGGCGCCGTGGTGACTGCAATTGCGTCGTCCACGTGACGGCCAGTGCTGCTGATCGAAACAGCATTGTGGGCGGCAAGCATTTCAACGGACGGCGACGACGCCATCGTCCACAGGTTGTGGTATGTGTGACGACTGAAGGATTGAAGTGCCACAGACACAAGCAGCCGCCCACTGTAGGGACAGAGGATGGAATGAATGAAAGGTGGAGTGATGCAGACGTTGGCAGGCCGGCAACAGCTTCTTCGTTTTAGTTTGGTCCCATCTGGCTTTCAACCAGCACAAAAAACCACAGTGCAGATGGGATGGGCAGCCTGTTCAAGGTCAGTATTACCAGAAGACGGTATATTCAGTGATTTAAGCCAAGTATTGAAACAATGGATTCCACCCTAATTTGACGCATCCGTGAGTAGATCACCTTTTTCTGAATGTAGAAGCATTTTTTTCGAAAAAGACTCATGAAAGACCATCACTCCGCCGTGCAATCCGTGCTGCTGGACGAAGACACCCAGCATTGACCATACTGAGTTGAGTATGGGGAAAGAACCAAGAAAGACGGAGCTGGATTGGGTTGAGATGAACCCTCCACCTCATGGCTCACGACGGCGGTTGGATTGATGTACATGCACGTGACGCCTTGAGCGCAGCCTGCGCTGGGGTGTTGAGGTTCGTCTCTATGGGATTCCAATCCGACGGTGATAAGGGATCCGTTGATTGCGGTGAAAAACTATTTGTGCTGTCCCATGCACGGCACGCCAGCCCTACCGCTCAGCCGCGCCCGGCTGACCCTTCGCAACATCGTTTACGCTGCAGCAAACGAAGGTGAAGGCGGTCATCCAGTCATCCGTGACAGCGCGCCTGCTCCAGGAACCTGATGAGAATATCCCAGACAGATCTGCAATACAATGTGGAGGCCGCAGAGTAATCAAAGACAGGCAACGAAACGATGCACCACTATCAACTCAGATCATTTAGGTACTGTATCTGTCGTGAGTTATGCGAGCCGCGCTGTATCATGGAGAGCCGCAAAGTTGGTGGAGCTATCCTCTTTCTCGGTCGTGCGAGCTCCTGTTTTCGATCGCCACCAGCGATTGCAGATGCACTGTCGGAGGTTGCGGAGACCGTGGAAAACTTTTGCGGCAAACCAGGCAGAGCCGTCGACAATGAAAATGGTGACGAGCGTGACGAGGCAGGTGATGGCGATTGTGGTGTGAATGGCGATAAAGCGAGCGAGAACGCGCGCACGCTTGGGGACGGCTCGGTTTTCAGCATATAGAGTGTACGGAATCCACGCCCAGCACAGCGCGATAGTCAGCGGCCATGCCAGGGTGACCATAATAGTGTAATACATTGCCTTGGCGAGAAAACGAGCCCATGGTTTAGTCGAATCCATGAACAGCACCATGTACTCGGCGATGCCGTCGCAACTCTCGAGGTGTAGCGACTTCAAAACCGATTCGAGCAGGAGGTAAGAAACAAGCTATTGCCAGTGGTGGTGATGCAAGACGCACCCGAAAGTGGTAGTAGTAGTTGAAGCCCCATCGCATCCCACAGTGCCAGCAGAATTGAGTCTTACACACTTGGCACGTCATATGCGAACACCCTCCTACAATGGTCCAACGCATTAGACGCACGAAGACTCCCACCATTCGCTTAGAGGGAGATAGACTGTACCGTTCTTCTCAATCGGTCGAGCGCACTCTGGACACGGCCGTGAAATTTTGCTGACGACGCGTCCACTGCGGCGTTCGCCGCGCGACTGTCGCTTCTCGTATTGCGCGCAGCTCTCACTGTCGGCGTGGGCGTTGCCGTGCGTAAAGCAAAACATTCGGCCACAACGCTCGCATGTGCACGCCGGCGCTTCGGCGGTGGCAAGCGGCACTTGGACATGGTCGCAAAACGGACACTGTCGTGCCTGGGCTGTCGACTTGATGAGGAGGAAGCGGGTAAACGTGCTATAAATCTCGGGTACGACCAGCGCTTTCACATCCTCCTCGGCAATCGCCACGCCGCAAGTTGGGTGTGTATCCGCCGTTTCGTCCCAGTAAAAACACGGGAGCGCGATGTCTCCCTCTCGAATTTGGATTGTGAGGAACGCCGAGAGGCACGACCCACAGAACCGATGGCCGCACGCGCGCAATGCGACTGTGGTCGCTTCGGCGACGATGTCGCGACAGATTTGGCAGCGTACGGTCGGCGCAAGGGTGTCGGCGTCGCTGCAGTTGCTGATTATCGTTGACGGCAGTTCGCTGGGCATCTTGCGTTGTTGGTTTCAATCTGTTCGAAGCGTTTAGAGTGGCGATGGATGGAATGGAATGGGTCGCAACTCCAGAGGGTCCGTTCGTAGAGGGACCTGCCATGGGAGCTGCTGAGATGGGTTCACAACGACTTAAAACAAGGTAGGTTGTGATTCGAAATATGCTGTCAATCAGTGCCTGTATTACCGTGTTTTGTGATATTTATATGGAAAAAGCTACAAGACCATCACTCCAGGTATTCTGCACTCACTTCAACTCCAAAAGATCAGATGGTGAGCATGGCCAGCTACGTCTGCAAAGCTTCTTTGTCGTAATCTCGGTTCGGTGGTTCACTACCCACACCAATGACTAGCATTCTCATGTATCGCAGGAGTGATTCTACCATGGAGCCTATCATAGTGGTTTGGTTCAGTTAGCGAACGCGTGCTTGTGTATTAAGGATTTTCTTGGTTTGTAGATCGAGAGGCTAGTCAACCCTACCTACATCGTGGTGCCCCACGAAAACCGTGTTCGCCGTGCGCAAACGCCGTTGCCGTGCACGGTACGCTTCGAGAAAATACCACATTGGATGATCATGACTGGTGGACGGCTACCACCGACTTCAAGACGACTATTGGGTCGTGTGTGCCACCACTCGTGTTGCTGGCTATGCAGCAAAATATTCGATCAGAAAACCCAGTCCCCCTTCATTCCCCTGACCGATGTACAGTTTACTTAGTGGAAGACACGCTGCGGCGGCAGTGGGCAGCGCACTGTTGTGCCGCTTAAGGAGCATCGGTGGAACGTTTTCAGGACGATATCCACGCAGTCAGCGTGGAGTGGACAAGGCGACAACCCTCGACTCCAGCAGCGGCGGTGAGCTCCACTGAGAAACGGGATCTCCTCGTCCTACGCACAATCTACCCCCGGATGACGCGATACCGACACCGTGCCACGGTTCTGCGTGTCAAGCACTCGTTGTCTTCTCTTCTTTGACGGTGGAGGTCGAGCGAATCCCGGCCCGGGCGGCAGTGGGACCATCGCGGTCGCGGACGGTTTCACACTGCTATGGATAGCATCAATCTTGTCCCGCGGTCGGACGACAGCAAAAAATATGGCCCGGTCTCAAGGACTTATGATTGGCCTATCGCCCAAGGCCACCCACCTATGCACCATCTACATTCAAGCCCGAAGCGCTGCGGCATCACTTATGATCACGGGCCGGCACCGCCATTATCGCGGATGGAACAATATGTCCGATGAGACCGCCAACATTGCCATGAACAGCTAGCGCAGAGTCCAAATGTACACCTCTGACGAGCGGCCCGAGTTCATCCAAATCGCGGATTTTCTCTCAAATGACGTCCATCAGTGGACAGAAGCATTTACACCTTCCTCTGCCTTTGTCGACGCAAGCGACTAGCGTAGGGATCCAAACGGTTCTGTCGTCTGGCAAGTCCCTCAATTGTACTTGTACTGTGCCAACTACTGGCAGTCGTACGTAGTTGAAGGGCTATCTAGTTCTTCATTTACTAATACATCACATCACCATCAGACTTGTGGAGGAGTCCGCGTGCCTTGGAGGCCTTGAGGCCACATATTCCCGGTTTTTCGAGTTACGATAGATGCAGCGACATTTATCGAGATCATTATGATCGTGTTGTTAGACTCGCATACCTGATCGTTGGCGTCGCGGTGACGCTCGTCACTCACCTGCGACTTTTGCTGCTACAAGCTCTGTGAAGTACGTAGTATCCGACGCGGGTTCTTATGGACGGTATACGACACATACTGGGTTTGATTTCTCTTTTGATGCTCCACTGCGGAATCTCACTCGCGCTTGACAGCTTTGCACGTGTCGTGAGTCTGTGTGCACAACTGTGTCGCTTGGAGTTTGCCCTGCCACCACCAGCGGAAGTAGCGGTCGCTGCTGGCGAAACCAGCCTCCGATACCTTTCAGTATGGCCTCCCGTGAAGCTACCTTCGTCATAACTGGCGTACTACACACCAACGGCACGATGGTGTTCTGCTTGCTAAACTCTTCCTCGCGTGGTCTTGCATCTGTGGCTTTTTGCCAAATGTTGAAGCTGGAATGTAGCCACTTTGTCCCGAATCCCCCTTGTTTTATCTCGATAATCCCTTGTTTCACCCTTCATTTAGGGACAACGGCGTGCGTGTACCATCTCGCCGCGCCAATCATGCCGTTCCAGGTCGATCGACCCGAGGTCGCCACGAATGCGCTCGCGTCGGCGGCGTCAGCGGCCGCCCAACAGTTCTATTCGAACGACCAGGCTGCGATCTACACAACGCCTGCAAACGCTAGCATCCAGCGCGATCTCACGCGCTATGCGCTGGAGCTGGCCCACGCCGTGGCACCACTGGCCACCAATGCTACTGGACCAATCATGCTGCTGGACCTGGGCGCTGGCTCGGGACTGAGCACGCGCGCCGCGTCACAATGGCTCGATGCACGCGGCGTCGACGCGTTCTGTGTGGCTTTTGATATCAGCGCGTCCATGCTGCTGCTCACAACCGCGACCAGCGACGACGAGACCTCGGCGACAACAGAGACCATAAAGGTCTTGGCCGATGGACGAAAGGTTATTACGAGCGTCGACTGTGGCACGCGCACGGCGTTCTACTGTGGTAATGCGGCCCAGAAATTCCCTTTGCGATCGCGCATGTGTGACGTGGCGATTGGTATCTCCATGCTACAGTGGCTCACTGACACTGGACTTCAATCGTGCTATGCGAGTCTGGTGGATGTCCTCCACTCAGACAGCGCCGCCGTTTTTCAAGTGTACCCCACGAGTCGCGAGCAAGTCGCGACCATGGAGACGATTGCCATGGACGCTGGGTTTGCATACGCCGAAGTCGTCGTGGCGTTTCCGCACGCGACGGCCGGGAAGAAATGGTTTCTCGTGTTGACAAAAGCCGATAATCCGAGGTCATCAACCACGCTTCGAAGCGACCAGCGTGATGCTGACTTGTGTCCGTTTGGTCGTCGCCACCATCGTCGCTGTGCGTGGCATATGCTGATAAGCAGTACCAAGATCAACCCAAGTCTGCGCGAGCGTCTCGGGCGCGAGCACGTCAAAGAAGCGTGGCATATTTGGCGCAAGTTTCATCGCGCGGCCGCGATGGCCAAACATGCGGCGGCGTCGGGTACGCCACTGCATGCCAAGGCCAAGCGCTCGCTTGCATTGTGGAAAAGCGACGAAGTCATTGGTGAAGCACTGCGTGATTGGTACGTGGGCGAAACGGAGAAAAATGCGGACACCATTGAGGCGGCAGACACCAGCAAGCACATGCACGAGTTCTTGCTCGCTCGTATGGACGAGGTTGTGGACGTGGTCCACTCGGTACGTCGCTTTCGTTGTGTCGGATTCACTATGAGGGAGAGGGGATTGACGCGTTGCATGCTGTGGTTGTAGGCATACTCCAAGGCAGTAGCACTGGAACGATCGCTCGTGCCGCCAGTGGCGTCTTAACTTCTTCGATCACTCTATCAATTAAGGGTAAAATAGATATCCGAGCGAATGCCAATAGACACCAATAGATTAACGTCATATAACGCACCGTGTCAACCGTCGCGTCTACAGGAGCAACCACAGACAACAGCAATGGATCGGATTCGCGCAAGCAGCAAGACCATCAGCTTACGCAACTGGCGACGACCAAGCGCAGCCGCGGCCGCTGCTGTTCCACTCGCTGATTCCTCGATATCTCAAGCAGACGTTGTGCCTCGTCCAAAAACCTCGCGATACCGGACCGACGGCTCGCTGATCTTGAATCCGCTTGTAGGCGACGATGGAGCCATCGATCAAACCCACCAGCGTCTTCTGCCCATACCAGAAGGCCCGTGTATCGTGCTCAAATACCTAGTCGACTTTCTCCTCAAGAATAAGCTCCACAAGAATGATCTTTTTTTGCTGGACGCCAAACCCAGCGAGACAACGCGGCTGCTGCGGAACGTACACGACGGAGAATTGCCGGAACGCTTGAGCCAGTACTCGTCGCGGTCCGTGTCGTTTGTCATACTCCATACCATCACCCACACGTACGCGCCGTTACTTCCACGCAATTGCCTGCCCGAGCTTCTGCGACTAATGCAGCAAGAAGTATCCGTCGACACGAGAGTCGCGTTCGTTGCCCAGGTGGTGCACTGGCAGCTGAGCGCCGAGCAGAGAGCACTATTTGAGTCGCTGCTGATCTTGCTCAATCGTCTCTCGCTCAAAGCGACTGCTACCATGAACGCCGTTTCGCTGGGGGACTTGGTCGCGAGCAAGCTGGTCGCGAATAATGGTGTCGCCGCCACGACGAGTCCGGTGGCGGAACTCCTGATCAAACACGCATGGGAGATCGTCCACAAGCGTCAGACGCTTGCGTGCTCCCATGCAGTAGTGGTAAGCCCAGTCAGCGACCGGGACTTGACGTACAACCTGAGTAGAGAATCCAATGCAGTGGCTCTCCATAGCGCAGCCAAAATCATATCGCGTGGGAGTGATGCCGGCCAGAACGACGGACGGAACAGCACTGCGCCGGTCCACGCTAATGGAAAAATAGCACTGGATCAAGAGGCAGCGCGGCGTGTATCCCTGGTATTCGGAGCGATTCTCGAGTCGCCGCAGTCAAAGCACGGGCTGTTCACAGAACAAGTGCGATTACGGAACAGCACGTTAATGACGTTTCTCTGTGGAGCACCACGGTCGATCAATGTGTCGTCTTTCCACGTTCGTGAGCTTGCTGCTGGTGTTGCCGGATATCTGAAAGACACCGTGACCCCATTGCTTGACGGATTCAATGCCCCAACCTCGAAAGCGCTGGAGTTTCCTTCAGTGGCGGTCGACTGCGAGAAGAAAGATGCGACCGTGACCATGCTTCGAATGTTCATCCTCCACGAGCTTGCACCATTTGTACAAGATGTGTTGTTGTTGTTGCTCGCAGCTGTGCGACTGGCTCTCGACGCAGGGACCGACATGGAGCTTCTCATCACAGCTGCAACACCGTGGATCTTTAATAATATTGGTGGATCGTCGGCCGAGTCGATGTGCCGAATCCTGTTCTCGGATATGCACTGCGTGCTCCAGCCACTGCTGGCCAAACGCGCGCGTGTCACTCTCGTACGGCCACTGATGGTTATCTTCCGTATCGCCTTCTGGGTCGCGCGGTGTCGACTACGGTCGATTCAAAGCCGGCATCGTCGGACAAGCGCTCTCCGTCCATGGTCAGAGGCCATAGCATCATCTCTATGTGGCGTTGTCGAACGGCTGATCGAGCAAACGCGCGCATACCCGTCGCAGCATCGGCGGTTGTATCTTGATGGCGGGAATGACATGGAGCTTTCCATTCTGGTGGAGAAACTGAGCATCGGTAGCGGTGGCACGACTGATGAGATCTATTTCCCCCACTCTGCAGCGTTGGCCGTGCGCAGGGTACGCACACAACTTGCCGCGTGATGCGATAGTGGCCACTTACTGGGTTGTTTTCGTTGCAGGTCTTGACAACGGTTTTCCGGCCGCTTGGCGCAGAGACAGAGGAGACAATAGCGTCCCAGACACGCTTGATGCAGCTTTTGTTGACCCATCTTGATTTGCTTCTCCGTCACGAAGGCTTGGCAAGCGTGCGCTGCAAATTGAAAAATGCGTTTGACGAAATGCTCTTGCACGAGGTGGTCACACATCTCGAAAACGACATCGACGAGCTCTCTCTTCGCAAGGCCACACCGCAAGCTGAAGACAAACACGACGACCACCCCAGTGGTCACGATACGCGTGAAGGAGAGTTCGACATGTCCGAGCTTGAGTCCGCTGATGACTGCCATCGCGTTGCTGATACGCTATCGGAATGGCTTGCAAGCACGGGTGACGGCGGGGGCTCCTCAGGAGAATTACCTCAGCATTCATCAAACCTCCTCCCACCCCTCGGGTTCACATTGGACGCGTTGCAACTGCTGCAGGATCGTCAGAATGACATGTGCTTTGTACTGCAGCACTGCTTCGCCCGGATGGAGACAAACCAAAACGCCTTGCCTGACCAGAGGGATGCCAATACTCGACTCTTTACGCTGGTAGGCTCGCTGCGCATTCCTCCAGTCCTCCTACCACGCCAGCGAGCGGCAAGGACGCTCGACCGGATCCAAAACAGGAATCGTGGGAACAAGGTGCGACGATTCTGGCCCGCAGAACTGTTTTGCAGAGTCGAAAGAGCTCACACCTTCGCTGGTACTGAGGATGTAGGTGTCTATGACTCTTGTTGGTACCTCTCAGCTTGAGGATTTTGAGATCGTGGAGACCCTGGTCTTGGAGACGATTGCCACGTTGCGTCATCCGAGCTTGGCACCGTTGTACCCCAGTATCGTCGATCAGCTTGGTGTGCTTCTTGACGTTTGGGGACTGGCGGACCGCTCCGTTGTGCTCAGCCACGACGATGCTCCGCCTGAGAATTTGTAAGCCCGTCACGACTCGAGATCGAGTCTCGTTGGCTTGTGGGTGGAGGGGGCGTCGTCGGCAGACCGACTTGCTCCATCAGCTGGGTAATAAGGCCCACCACCGTCGCCCGTGGCGCCGAGAGATCCAGACCCAGCACATTCCGCACGTCTCGCAAACACTCTTTTTCGCTTCTTGTCGTGTCCAGTAGCTTTTCAATCGTGGGACCCAGTTTGCTAATGTGGTCGGCATGAAGCAATTTCATGCAACGCAGCACCACCGCAAAAGCTTGATCGCCCGGCGGCTTCATTTGCTCTCGTCGTGCGCGCACTTCAAACACTAGGTCTTGGACACGACTCGACAGCTTCATTATGGCATCACAGCACGTAAGAGTTCATTCAATAGAGGCATGGTAGACTCAGCATGACAGACATACCGTCTCGAGAAAGCTCACACTGGTAGCATCCGTGGGTCGACGTGCTTTGCTTTTTGCCGCAGTCGTGCCCACTGCGGCAGCCACTGTCAAGTCGTCGATGCGGTGCACGAAATCTTGCAGGTACGGTACGAGCTGGGCATACTGATACGTGGCTTCGACATACCGCGGGAGTTTGGCAATCTTGTAGACGCCCACGCTGTGGCAACACGACGCTACAATCTCGGAACACAAGATCCCCACGCGCCGCGACAATTGCTCTCGCTTTTTCATCTTTTCATTCTCGGTCACAATAGACGAATTTGACGATGGTGGTCCGTCCAGTGCCGCCGAGTCAAGTACTAGATAACACTCGATCGGTTCTTTGAGAAACCGACGACGATTGCTCTTGGCTAGGGGCCTTTCCGGAGGTACTGCTTTCTTGGTCTCGACGTGGAGCCAACTCAATAGCTTGTCGACACTGATGCGGTCGGTCAATGTCTCTTGTGGCAGTGCGTCAAACACGGAGACACTGTCGTCGTCGAATTGAGTGTCTTCGCGTTGGTCTTCTCGGAAACGTGCCAGCTGGAGTTGGAGACGCTCCATCTGCCACTCACTCCTCTAGAATGCCATAGACAGCGTTAGCCTATGAGGACGCAGTTTTCATCACAAAAGTACATACAGCAAGGTCGCGATGCGTGGGTCGTTTCTCAAGGGCGTCTCGGAGCTGCGCATTCTCTCGCGCAAGCGCTTCGATCTGCTGCTTTTGATTAGCAAGTACCTTCTTCACAGCCTTAATTCGCTCTGTAGCATAAGTGGCTGTTGTATCCACAAAGCTGTGATCTCTGCGGCAATGACACACGTCGCAGTCGCCTGTCGCCGCACGGACCAGCTTTGTTAGCGATTGCTGGACACTCGTAGCTTGGTTTGCGACGGTTGCAACCTCTTCGTCGTGTAGCGCTTTGCCGGGCAGTTCGGCATCGTCATGCTCCACCACTTGATTGTGCCGCTGCGAGTTGAGCCGCTCACGATCGAGTTCTTGTTGAAGGCGAATGACGTGGGCGGCGTATCGCTTGACGTCATTCTGTGCACTCTATGGATGCACAAATACATACAAATTGCATCAATGGAAGCCCATACTAGTACAGTATCCATTTGTGCTGTTATTTACCCTCAACAGCGTGCGTAGCTCGCGTACTTCAGCGCCGTTTTCGCCATCACCATCTCGCATTCTGTCCGTGATGATGCTTGCCGTGATGTTGTCAGGTTCAAAGCACGATGGGAAAAAACCATCACCCAATTTGGGTTTTTCAAAGCCCAAATTTTAATTGGATTGTCAAGTGCTACATTCTGTGTTGCAGAACTTCTCCAATTTTAATTCGTGATCCGATCCAAGTCACTGTTCCTGGCAGTTTGGGCGGGGAAACGCAAAACGATCCGCCCGCGACTAGGATCTAAGAGCTCTCTTCTCTCCCTCCCTCTCTCCCCCCTCTCTCTGGACGCACCATGGCTGTGGTGACGTCACTGCTTAAGGTCGTGCTACTCGGCGCAATCGTGACACTGTACTGGCAGCCTATCGAGATCGCCAAGACCATCGGCGTGCCGCCACCCGAAGGCGGTTTCCAACTCACGCACGTGCTCGTTTTACGCTTTCTGTTTTCGGTCATGACGTATTCTTGGGCGCTCAGCTGCGCGTCGTCGTGGTTCTTTATGATCCTTGTGCTCATTGCACTGCAGACGGTCTGCATGGCGGCGGCGATTGCCGACCAGCGCGTTCTGAACGATCTGCTCGGCGACGTCGTGGACGCGGCTAGCGAAAAGCAGTTGTTTGAAAACAGCGCAGTCGTGATCTTTGGTCTGTTGGTTGCAGCCATTCTCTTTGGCGAGCGCACTAATGGCAAGAATGCCTACCGGTACGTTTATAGCTTTCTCCAGGTGTAATTTCTAAGAGGAAAACTCACTGGTATGATACTTTTGTAGGCGTCGCTTGCTGGCGTTCTATGCCAAGCACAACCCCGACAAGATTGCCGACATTGGCAAGATCCTCAAAAAGTATGAAGGCAAAGAAGAACTGTTGTTTTCGCGGCTCCACCGCAAGTACAGCCGCGTGTTGTCGCACACGCCGGCCGAAGACGCCGTCGATAACCTCGATTACGACAGTGTGGAGGACGACGCCGTCGCTCCTGAAGGTGCCTATATCGAAGAGGTCGAGTATATCGAGGCGACGTCTTCCCCACAATCGTCGTCGGCATCATCGTTCTCCAAGACCGTCACGACCACGTCCTTTAGCTCGTTTGACGATAAGCCACAAGATGACGACGAAGAAGACGAAGCGAATTTGCCGATGATCCAACCGCGAGTCAAGAGCCCTACGACGAAGAGTCCCATGGGTATGGCCCCAAATGTACCGCCGTCATCTGAGTCGCAGTCTGCGAGCGGATCTGCGGCTGGATCTGCTGCAGGCTCGCGGACGTCGTCGCCGCCGCGTTCGCCTGGCTCGGCATCGGCCAATATGGTGCGTCGTGCGAGTGAAGACGCGCGTCGCGCGCTTCAAGAACGCGTGCAACAGCGCGTCGCCCAGCTCCAATCGCGCTCGGCGACCAAGAAAAAGGTCTAGGCAAACGAACCGCTTTCACCGTTAAGGAAAAAGAAGCGTCTACCATACGACGCGATACTCGATACTCGAATTCTAAAGCAGCTTTCCGCAGTTTGGTGCTGTCTTTTGAGCGTTCGAAATTGGCGATGAAGCGGTAACCTTCTGACGTGGGAAAGCAGTTGGCTGTCACAAGTGACGCTGCTGAAGGTCTTAACACTGTAACCTTTCACGCTGAACCCGTTGTGCAGACTCGATGCAGTTGCATTTCGATACGCGTTGGCACAGATCATTTTGGTGGTGGAGAAGTCAACTTGAAGTGGAGGTTCCTATGGGCGGGTGGGTCGTGTGCGTCTCTGTAAACCCGTTTAATCTGTAGACCCGTTCACTCTGCAACAAGGGCGTGATGGGTTCGTCATTCCATGGGTTCGTCCAACCCATGGGTTTGTCCAACCCGATTCGGTTTGCAAACCCAGATTGCGAATCCACTTCGTCTTGCCGTGTTTCGCTCGCCCAACCTCAAGTTCGCATGCGTGTACTGTGTTCATCATACTAAGTACGACTCTCGTCATCTCCCATTTGTGTTGGTGATCGGTGATCATAATCCACGGGGAGGTCTCATTCTTCCATTCTGCAGACGAAGATCACGGGAATCCGTTTTCCCTCCCCCTTCTCCTCCTCTTCCTCCTCTCTTCGTTCAGTCCATGACCGCTGTCATTTCCCTAGAGGACGTGGCGACCATGCCGGCGCCCGGCATGAACTTTCCTGTGAACGTGAGCTTCTCGCCCGACGGCGCGCGCGTCGCGTTTCTCCACTCGCGCGAGAACCAGCTCTCGCGCCAGCTCTACGCGCTCGACATTGCCACGGCGAAGATCGATCTACTGGCGTCGCCACCAAACCACGGCAACACCGAAGGCAATTTGTCGCTTGAAGAGAAACTGCGCCGCGAGCGCCAGCGCCAAATGGGCGTCGGCATCACGAGCTACAGCTGGTGTCCGTCGCCGCACTCGCAGCGCATTCTCTATCCGATCCAAGGCGATCTCTACGTTCAAGAAAAGCCGGGGGCACCATTGCAACTGCTGTTTGACAAGACCTCGACGCCGAATGTCCAGGGTGGCGCGATTGATCCGCAGTTTTCGCCCGATGGCAAGTGGATCGCGTTTGTCCAGGACAAGGAAGTGTACGTTGTGCGGAGCGAGCTCGGACCGAACGGCGCACCGCAACACGCTGTGCAGATTACGACTGGCGCCCGCGGCGTCTTCGGCAAGTCGAACGGCCTTGCGTGTTTTCTTACGCAAGAAGAACTGAGTCGGTTCCGCGGCTTTTGGTGGTCGCCCGACGGCACGCACATTGCGTTTGAACAAGTCGACGAGAGTGCTGTGCCCGAGTTTCGCATCATGCACTCGGGCAGCGCCGAGGTCGGCGTCACGGCCCAAGAAGACCACCGGTACCCGTTTGCCGGGGGCGTGAATCCGCTGCGGCGCTTAGGCGTCGTGGCCGTGCGGTTTGCCGAGAGCCAGGGTCTATCAACGCCCGTGTGGATGGACTTTGGCGATGCCGAGACCGACTTTTACGTGAGCCGCGTCAACTGGCTGCCCGACCGGTCGCTCGGCGTACAGCGGCTGAACCGATTGCAAGACCACGTGGCGTTCTACCGCTTTGACATTGCGACCGGGCACGGCGCGATTCTCATTGAGGAGACCAACCCCGTGTGGGTCAATGCGACCTACCTCTTTCGCAACATTGAGACCGACAACAAACAGGCGTTCCGATTCATCTGGCCATCTGAGCGGTCGGGGTTTATGCACTTGTATCTGTATGAATACGCCCCAACCACGCAGGCGGCGCAGCTCTTGGGGGCCTTGACGGAAGGGGACTGGTGCGTCGAGTCCATTGAAGGCATTGACCTGGCCCAGGGCAAAATCTACGTCTGCGGCACGCTCGATTCGCCACTCGAGCGCCACTTGTACGTGACCTCGCTGTTCCCGGGACAGACCGTGCCCCGCCCGATGCGCTTGACCGGCGTCGCCGGCATGCACACAGTCGTCATGGATGCCGGGTGCCGGTCGTTTGTCGATGTCTATAGCAATACGACGACGCCGCCAACCGCTGTTGTCAGCGCGGTGCCGTCGGACGCCGCGCTCGGGTCGCTCTCGCCCGAACAGGTGTTTCAGGAGATGGCGGCCAAAGCGACGCCGCTGCACACGGACGTCGAAGCACGCGTCCAGACGCTCGCACCCAAGCTGCTGCCGCCCACGATGATCTCGTTTCCGACCCGCGACGGCGCTGAGACCTTGTATGGTGCAGTGTACACCCCAGACGCCAAAGTCCACGGCCCGGGGCCGTATCCGACGCTCGTGAGTGTCTATGGCGGTCCGCACGTCCAGCGCGTGGCCAACATGTGGGCTGCGACCGTCGACATGCGCGCCCAGCGCTTTCGCGACCTCGGGTTTGTCGTGCTCAAGGTGGATAACCGCGGCAGCTTTCGTCGCGGCTCGCAATTCGAAGGCGCGATCAAGCACAAGATGGGCACGGTCGAGATCCTCGACCAGCAAGATGGCGTCGCCAAGCTTGTGGCCGATGGCCTGACGGACCCGAAACGCGTGGGCATTTACGGCTGGAGCTATGGCGGCTACATGTCGGCCATCAGTCTGATGAAAGCGCCTGAGACCTTCAAGCTTGCGATCGCCGGCGCGCCCGTGACCAGCTGGGACGGCTACGATACGTGCTACACGGAGCGTTACATGTCGACGCCACAGCTCAACCCTGAAGGCTACCGCGTGGGCTCGTGCATGGAAGCTGTGCATAACCTCCAGGCGTCGCAAAAGCTCTTGCTGATCCACGGCCTCATTGATGAGAACGTGCACTTTCGTCACACGGCGCGGCTGATCACGGCGCTCATTGGTGCCCGCAAGCACTACGATTTGCTCTTGTTTCCGGGCGAGCGCCACTCGCCGCGTGGCATCGAAGACCGCGTTTACATGGAGCAACGCATTGCTGAGTACGTGCTGGCCAACTTGTAAGGCGCGAGGGTAATGAGAAGAGGGAGAAACGATGCATACAATACAGAGAAGGCGTGGAAGGAAGGGTAGTCTATGAAACAAAATTCAGAGCGTATGCTTAGGACTGATGCAGCGAGGCCTGGATCGCTCGCTGGATTTCGTCCATTTCGTCCGCGTTCTCGCCTTCGCTATGGAACGCAAATCCCAGCGACGACGCTACTGCCGATGACGGGACTGCTGATGCCTCATATTCGTAGGCCGACATCTCCAAAATGCGACGCATCTCTTCGTCTTCACTGTACGCTGTTGTGGGGACCGACGCCGTGTGTTCCGCGAGCGACGCCTGGATCGCGGCACTGACTTCGTCGTCAAACGCACTGGGGATACTGTCGTTGACGCTGGGGTGGTGTTCTTTCATGGAGGCTTCGAGTGCTTTGCGTATCTGCTCTTCTTCGGACGCCTGCCGGGCCTTTTCCAGTAACTCGGCTTGGATCGCAGCCATCTCGCTTTCCTGAGTTGCGGCATTCAGTGCGCGCTGCTCTGAGTCGACGGCGCTTGCTGCGGACTCGGACATGGCCATTTTCAGCGTGTCATCAAGGTTCGATCGCATTGCATCAAACTCGTTTCGTGACATCTACGGATCATACAGAGCGAAGCCTGAGGCCATTAGAATCTCCTTCACCTGAAAGAGAAATCCTATTATTGCGTACCAGTAAGATCTGCTCAAGCTGGGCCATTTCGGTCGCGTCTCGACTCGCTGCCGGAGCGGCATTGCCGGCCACGCGCTGGGCCAGGACGGACCCAGCGACGTCGATAGTGCTAGTGGCCGTAACAAGGCCCTCCCGTGTATTAATACGCCGTGAAATCTCGAGATGGCGCTGTTCCCACTCGCCTGGCGGTTCCGTAATGACGTTGGCGGCGTGCTCGGCGCTGACGATCGAGTCGTAGTGGCCACCGCCATAGTAACTGAGTCTGAACAGGCAACAAGGATGAGATGAGACCCATACAAAAAAAAACAATTGGACGCACCGAATCGGTGGACGGGTTCGTGACAGCGACCGGTTCTCGTGAAACGTCCGCAGCTTGCAAAAGCCATGGGTCGGGTCGTACGCATACACTTCGGCCGGGCGATCGTAAAGCTCGCACATGGCTTGGATCTCGGGGTCGTCGCCCCAGACGCCGGCACGTCGCTTGTGCTGGAGGTACCGCAGAAACGCCGCCATGTCGCCCACGACGTACGGCTCAAAGTACTCTTTCTCACTCTCCATATAGTCCATGCACCTGCGGCGCACGAGGCCATGGTAGGCATCGTCGGCATAGATCTGGTGGCTCACAGATCGAAAAAGGCAGTTGCCATCACCCTGGACCGCGTGCAGCCGCAAGCCGTGGGCTGCCAACGACTCGCGATAGTGCTGGAAGCGTGGGTTCTGCGTCTGGATTACGCGCAGGCGATGGGCTGTGTCAGGCTTTACACTAAAGCGCCGCTGGTCCGAAAGCGACGCGCGCGTGCGGATGTGGTCGCCCGCGGCCGCGACGGTCTCGGGCGTGAACGATAGCCACTCGTCAAACTGTTGTTGGCGACCGGCATACCGCACGAGCACATCGTTCGATCGCGCCTTGACCACAATCCCTTCTTTCCATACGACCGATCCCGGCTTGCGTACTTCGACAACCTGCGCAAGCCGCAGCGGGGCACTGTCGTTT
Source organism: Pythium vanterpoolii (assembly GCA_023334535.1). Taxonomy (NCBI): domain Eukaryota; phylum Oomycota; class Peronosporomycetes; order Pythiales; family Pythiaceae; genus Pythium; species Pythium vanterpoolii. The sequence continues at coordinate 35,644 of JAADVD010000155.1, read as the reverse complement.
CGAGACTGCATAGTAAGTCAAAGTCACAGGTGAGGTTCTATTATAATAGAGACCTTTGGATGATGTACTGTACCTTAATGGCCGGCTGGGCGATCTGTCCCGAGTCCACTGGCAGCCACCGCTGCCACGCGTCATTCATATTCAGATACCGCACGTGCACTTCGCCGTCCGCCATCTATCCAGCATAGACATTGAGGGTCTCTTGTACGACCATGGTTGAATCAACGAGTGGTCATGACCTACCCGGAGGACCATGGCCGGACACCAGTTGCCAAATATGTTTTGTGCGTCAATAGGATCGCCGACGTGGAGCTGTCGACGCCACTCGAGGTCGACGGGATCAATGCGCATCATCTCTATGGCACACAATCCACCCACATGAGCTCCTCGCCTGACTTCTGTATCACCCTCTATCGCTTGTTTCGTTCACCTTCTTCAATGTCTGTGTCGTCACTGAGATATCGATCGCGTGGTGACGTCGCTACGAGGCCGCCGCGCATTCCATAGCCGCGGTGGGTGGGACCATCGCACCGCCGGTCATCGCGCTCATCGTGCTCATTCTTCTCGTCGGCGTCGCCCATTGCGACGTCACTACGGCGCGTCACCATGTCGACGTCCCGCATCCCACTGTGACGGTCCTCCTCGTCGTCGCTGCCGCTGCAATTTCCGTCTCGTGCCGCCTGGAAGCGGTCGTGGTCGCTGCCAAAGCCCATGCGGTCACTCCCCATTTGGCGCAGTTATTGTAGTCGGCTGATGACGCACCAGTCTATTGAAGAACGAGTACTAGGAATACCCGCTAAAGTACGAAAGAAGACAGTAGCAAACGGACCTGTTCACGTTGAAGTTGATGGAGGAGCTCCGAAGGATTGCCAAGACCAATGGAAATGATCGCTCTATTTGATGGAAGTTTGGTTATTTACTTGCGTGGGCTTCGTGGGTCAATGCCGTCAAAGCAATTGAGTCCATCGTCGTTCTCGACCGACGTGTCGGCGCCTTTTGAGATGAGGTACTCGCCCAGCGAATCGCCATAGCCGTACGCAAAGCAGAAATGGAGCGCCGTATTGCCGCGTTGCTAGAGCCCACCAAACGACACAGAGTGAGTAAGCACAATTGTACCTACGATTAGTAGGAGCTCCTACGTACATTTTGGCCGTTGATATTGGCGCCGCGACGCAGGGCGAGCTTGGCCATGCGCTTGAGACCGTTTTGGCATGCAATCGAGAGCATTGTGTTGCCGTGAGAGTCCTGGAGGTTCACGCTCACGCCTTGGTCCAGCATATAGGTGACCGAGTCGATGCGGTTGTGCCGCGTGGCCGAGAAAATGTCGTTCTCCAGCACCACGGGGGCTTCAACGTAGACTGACCGTGGACTCGCCACCTCTCCAATACCCCGATCCGTGGCACCATCGCGGAACGAGCCATTAAGCTCACTCCTTGTGCGACCGCTAGACGCTTGGGTCTTGTATTCATACTGGCGTTGCTTGGTGTCGGCAGCTGAGGTCCCCGTGGGCAATTCACTCCTACTTATAAGTGTGGACGGCTGCTTGCCCATGGCGCGTCGGTAATAATCGTTGCTTGTGAGAGGTGGTGCTGCCGCTGAGTGTGGGTGCACGGCCCCCGCTCCTCCATTCTCACGTGGCGACATGAGCGAGCCGTCGCGGGGCGTCGTGTACTCGTTGTCGTCGGACGAGACTGAGCGCGCGCTCGTGCGTGGTGACATGAACCGCTCGTCTTCCGATCCGGTGCTGGAATAGCCGCGACGCGCCGAGCTGCGGGGCGTGAAGAAGCGGTCGTCGGCGACCTTGGCCTCCATGTTGAAGGCGCCTCCTATGGACTGGCGTGTCGATGGTGAGGTGCTCGGACCAAATTGGGAAACCGCGATCAGTGCGTATTAATACATACAGCGACACGAAACGGGAAGGGGAAACGAGCGATTTGGATGAAGGTCTGATACGATACTCCCTACAAGACACCATACAACGAGAGAGAGAGAGAGGCTTGCACACTGTCTGAAATGCCCTGTCTTGTATTTCGCTCCAGCTCCAGCTCAAACAAGCGATCTTCCTGCTCTTTTTGATGTCATACACTGGTTGCATTCTCCCCCACCGCGTCACAACGCCATGGTGAGGGCTTCTACGTGGGCGTCGCTTACTCAGCCATCTTCGTGTCGCCATCGTCTTCCTTCGTGTCGGCAACTTCGACCGCATCGATCTACATAGAGCAACCGACAGTGAGCAAAGACTACGTCATACAAAGGACAAAATGTACACGTACGTAGGGCTGCAAATCGGCACCTTCAATGATCCTGAACGGCTGGTTCACGCCGACAATCGACACGGCGACATTGTCGGCCGTGAGCTCCTGGTCGCCCTGCAAGCAGCCACGGATCGCCTGGAGCGCATGGTGGATCAGCTCGTCCGGACCCACTACAGAGCAGAATCCAAAGATAAGAACCGCGATGCGTCAGTTGCTATCCGACAGGATCAAGGAAGAACCAAATGAACGTACAGTTGCCAAAGCTCTCATGGTGCTTCTCGAGGTAGGTCCGCGCCGACTGCGAGCGCGCGCCTATTGCGTGGGCCTTGTACTCAAAGTAGTTGCCCGACGGACACGTCTCGTAGAGGTGCACGCCCTTCTTCTGCTCCATTTAATACACTATGTATCAGCCCATGCACCACGTAGGTTCCAGAATTCCACACGTACATCCACGCCGGCGACCAGCAGGCCAACACCGTAGGGACGGCGAATGTACGACTGCGTGCACTCTTGCTGACGGTCGGCCACGTCCGACACGAGGCGGCCGACCGTGACTTGGCTGCCGTACACAAACTTGTGGTTCAAGCTCTCTGTGCGCATAAAACTACAGTCGCCAATCGTCAGTCCCTCTCTCTCTCATTCTTTTATACAATGAACAACACAAAACGCACCGCGCAAGCGACCGCGCATCGGCCGTGAGGCCAGCAATGGCCATGCCAATATGGTCGTCAATCTCAAAGATCTTTTTCATGTGCTCAGCGAGCTTGACGTTCTGGCGTTTGATACCGGCGAGCACGACGAGGTTCGTGGACGTCAGGCCGAGGCAAGCGCTGCCCTGCTTCACGGCTTCCTTTGCATAGTCGATCTGGTAGAGCTGGCCCTGGGGGCTCCACACCGTCACGTCGGTATCGTACTGGTTGCGGAACATATTCACTCCGGTACTTGTTGTCTGCCAGCACCAAGATCCTTTCTTCCCTTAGCTTGTTTGCAAAGGGGGAAAGATACAATTGTCGAACGATGAGAATGTTTTAAACATTCAAGTGTTTAAAACAATTTAGATTACACGTCAGAAAATATATGTGGTCCACATGAACACATATATATTCTGCCACTAAGTGCGGGGGCTGGTATTGAGTGTACTTGTCGTTTGGATTCAGTTGAAGCAAGAGATGAAGATGCTGGGCAAGACAGGAATGACCAAGGTGGGGACGCTCGGTCTCGCTCTCTGGACGCACCATGGAACTCCCGTCGTGCGGTAAAGTGACTGAATCTAACGTTGTGCGATTGTCGCCCTAGTTTCTGGGGCAGCACGAGGCACAGCGCTTTGACGAGGCGCTCATGTCGAGCAAATACGGCTTCTCGATCGACCAGCTCATGGAGCTCGCCGGTCTGAGCGTCGCGAGTGCGATTGGCACACAATATCCGCTGTCCAGTCTCACTAATCCAAAAACGCTGGATGCACACGTGCTGGTTGTCGCTGTCCCGGGCAACAACGGGTATTGGCTTCAATGGGATACATCGCGTAGCTGCTAGTTACTCGAACTGATCCTTTCCTTTCGTGGGACCATCGTATAGCGGAGACGCGTTAGTTGCTGCGCGCCACCTCAAGGTAAGCAATATGTAGCTGCTGTTAAGGGGAGAGTATGAACTGATGCGTGAAAGGCCACTTGTCGTAATGCAGCATTTTGGGTATGCGCCATCGATTCTGTACCCCAAGCGAAGCACCAAACCGCTTTTCCATGTGCGATCCATACTTCTGAGTTCCTACACAACCCACCTACTAAGATTCGTGTATTCCAATAGGGTCTCGTGACGCAGTGTACCCAGCTCGAGATTCCTTTTCTTGACGCGCTCGACCCACCGTGCGTTTGCTCCTCGCGCTGTCTGATACCGTCCACTCCTCATCATGATGGTCTATCTACCCAGGGCACAGCTCGATGCGACCTTCGATCTGATCCTCGACGGCATCTTCGGCTTTAGTTTTGAAGGTGCAGTCCGTGCACCATTTGATGCCGTCCTTGCTACGCTGCGACAGTGTGCAACGCCTGTTGTGTCGATCGACATTCCGTCGGGATGGCACGTTGAGAACGGCAACGACGCTGGAGTCGGGCTCGAGCCGACCATGCTAGTGTCGCTGACCGCACCCAAGCCCTGTGCCACGTTCTTTACGGGCAGTGGCCGTGTCCACTATGTGGGCGGACGCTTTGTTCCTCCGTGCGTGTGTCCTGTCTAACGGATAAGTGTGGTTTGACTGACTACTGAGTTTTCTTACGGCATGTAGATCGCTTGCAAAGGAGTTCAACTTGGAGCTACCAACCTACCCAAGGATGGAGCAATGTGTGCGCATGGAGCTGTGAATGGAGAGTGGGCTTGACGGTGTCCGTATTACTACTATTTAAATTTAATTTATGCATCTATGCATCGCTATGTAGAAATGTGAAAGTATGCAGATAGTTCGCTTGACTCATCGATATACACATATGCATGCGCGACCTATATCTCTAAGCCGAGAAGCTTGCAACGGCTTGGGCGACGGCGTAGTCACCCGAGTGGCTGATCGAGACGCTGAGCGAGCCGAGGCCGACGCGGTTGAACACTTGCTGCGGGTAGCCCGAGAGCAGCACCGACGGCGCACCGGACGCGGTCATGAAAATCTCAATCTCACGCAGCGGTGCACCTGCACCCTTCCACATGTTGGCTTCGCTTGGCGCGGCGCTTGAGATCGCCTTGATCACAGCTTCCTTGGCGGCCCAGCGGCCTGCAAAACTCGCGGCCGGGTGTGGTGCGCTGTAGCAGTACGCCATCTCTTGGTCGGTAAAGTTGCGGCGAATGAAATCTTCGCGGCCGTGGAGGTTTTCAAAGGTCATCACCGGCTCAACGTCGACTCCGATGCCAAAGTTTTTCGCCGCGAGACCAGTCGCCGACGCACCTTCGCTCATGGCCGACAACAACGTCGACGAGTTGTTGCGCACCATGTCCGCGACGTGCTCTGAATCCGCCTTGGTCTTCTTGGCGCGCTTTTGCGCCTTAAATTTCTTGGCCGGGTCCGTGTTGGGGCCAAAGTGCCACGTCTTCACGACCGGATCGTACTCGGCACGCGCCGTCGGGTCCAAGTACACACTGCTCTCTTGGGCTGACGTATACGGCGCTGCGTCCTTGACTTGGATGTACTTGTGCTTGCCGCTCATCGACTTTTGGACGTACGCATTCATGGACGTCATGCGCTTCTGGCGGCGCTGCGAGTACAGCTGGAAGTCTTCTTCGGGCAGCAGAGACAGCAAGTAGTCGGGGTGCACCAACAAGATCTCGCCACCGGCCTGGCCAAAGCCAAAGCTTTTCATGACCGCGGCCTTGATGCCGTCGGTCTGGATGCTGCGGTTCGGGTACGTCAAGTAGTCAAACTTGCGCAGCGTCGCGCACGTGTTGTCCAAGTTGCGGTTGCCGGGGATCAAGCCGCTGTTCAGCACTTGCAACAAGCCGTTCAGCATCCACGCAGCCGCGGCACCCTTGGGGTGACCCGTAATGTTCTTCTGGCAGATCACGGGCAACACATTGCCCTTGGAGCGACCGAGATGCTGGAGCTGCTTCTGCGTGACCTCACTCTCGTTCTTGTCGTTGGCGGTCGTGCCCGTGCCATGGAAGCTGGCGACGCCAATGTCGTCGATCGTGAGGTTCCAGACGCTCAGCGCGCCACGCAGCGGCGCAATGTCGGTGCGGCTCGCGAAGAACTCTTCACCCCACATTGCCTGGGCCGCCTGGATCTTGCGGCGCTTCATGTCCTCCAAGAATGTGAGTTGCGCCTCGTTCTCTTCGTCAATAAACGACTTCTCGCGCGTGAACCACGACTCGACACTTTCCATCTCGATCTCAAACTGGCGACGGCGGTACTCAATCTCAAGCAGTGGCGACGGTGCAGCGCCATCCGCTTCACGCGCGGTGGTGAGAATACCTTGACCGGGAGCCGGGACCGATCGCCCGTTCTTGTCGGTGGCCGTGCTCGTGAGTGCGACAATACCGTAGATTGGACAGCCCATCTCCAACGCCAACTGCGCGTCCATCAACAGCTGCATGCCGGCGCCGTGGCTCTCCATAAAGCCACCGCGCGTGGTCGAGCACGGACGGCACATTTCGCGCGGTTCACGCCCCATGCGAGTTTCCTTGACGGAGTCACTTGTCGCCTTCATCTGCGCAAACTCGTACGAGCCTTCTTCGCCAAAGTCATCGTAGCCACCGACGATCACAACGCGCGCCTTGCCAGTTTTGATCGTGTCGACACCAATGTCAACCGACTCGGCTGCTGTCGCACAGGCGCCAACAGGGGTCTTGATCGGCCCCGACGACGAGAGCAAGAGCATGTTGACCCACGCAGGTGCCGTGTTGATAAAGCACTCTTGCAACGTATCACTGGCGACGCTCTTGTTCAAGAGACGTCCCTGGTAAATGCGCTTGAACGAGCGCATGCCACCAAAGCCACCACCGGACGTGTTACCGACTTCCGACACGTGCACGTACTGGTAAAATTCGTACGGATCGGTGACACCCGCGGCGATGAACGCGTCCATGGTCGACACGAGCGTAAACAACGTCACCGGGTCCACTGAATCGGCGAGATCCTTGGAGAGACCAAGACGCTCGGCACTCCAGCCTGTGGGGATCTGACCCGCGACAAAGCGGTCAAACGAAAGCGTGCGGGGAATGCTCAGGACCGCACCCTTGCGGAGACGGATCATCCAAGCACCCGACGCGTTCTGGAAAATATCGACGTTCTCCTTGCCGAGCTCGCTACGGAACTGGAGGGCTTCTTCTTGGTCCGCCACTTCGATCGGCGCCATCTTCTTGTCGATCGCGACCTGGTGGAGAATCGTCTTGTGTTTGGGGTCGTAGCCCTCAAACATGTCCGGTTCGATAATACGAATGCCAGAGTGGTTCAAAAGCTCTTCTTCATAACGCGCCTTGATCTCCGAGTCCGGCACGACCTCCTTTGTCTTTGCGTCGACCCAGTTACCGTTCTCGTACACGATGCGACCAGTCAACCAGGCCAACTCCATGCAGCCTTCGATCGAGAATTCGCCGTACGACTCCATCTCCCATCGCGTGCGGGCATTGCCCCATGGGCTGACTTCACCAAAGCCAGTCACCACGACCGTGTTGCGCAAGTTGATCATATCGCGAAGCAGCACTTGCGACTTTTCGTGCGATAGGTGCGGCACACCGGCCATGCTGGGGAAGTTGCTGCAGTAGTAATCCGACAAGTTGGCACGCGGCTTGAAGCTCGTGGACGGCGACGCGACATCCGCACCACTGTCCAATTGACGTGCCGCGTACAGCGACGCCTTGAGCTTTGCCAACGACATTGTGGACGCACGGATCGTGTCGACTTGGTTCTTGAGATCCTTCAACTGCGCCATACCACCGGTCATGTCGGCCCAGAGCGGCGCCTCGGACGCCATGTCGACGATCGTGGGGTGCATCAGCGCGGCCAAGTTGAAACCCATTTCCTTGGTGCTGAACGTGCGCACTCCGAGTTTCTCAACGCCCTCGGCGACAATGTTGTTGCCCGACATTAAGCCTGTGCCACGCGTCCAGCCGATCACTGCACCGACAACCGAAATCTGGTCTTCCCAGCCTTCCGAGTGCCACTTGTTCATCATGCTCTCGACACCAAGCTTCGACTCGGCGTACAAGCCATCACCACCAAAGCTGCCGTGGTTAGGCGACAGCGGCAAGATAGCGAGGGCCGGACGCGTACTGATACCACGCGCCTTCTTGGCGGTCACAATCTCACCGATCAGACGCAGCGTGTTCGTGAGCATGATGCGATGCGAGAGCTCGGACCGGCCATCAAGGTCGGCGATCGTGCGGCCGCCCTCGGACAGCGCAGCGAACGGGACGACAAAGTCGAGGTCCAACTTGTGCACGTCGTAGATGTGGCTAATAAGCTTTTGCACATCGTTCTTCGACGCCTGGTTGAACGGAAGCAAGATGAGGCGACTGCCACGGCTGCCGTGGTGTTCGTAAATCGATCGGAACAGCGCGGCTGTCTTGGAGCCAAAGCTGCTCGTGGTCACAAAGACCGTGGCACCGCCTTCGAGAAGCGCCTTGACAACCTCGGCACCAATCGAGTTTCGGCCACAGCCAGTGATGAGCGCCACCTTTTCACTGAACGACGCACCGGCGGTCGCCATCTCCCGCATGCTGGCGAGAAGCTTGCACGTCATTTCGACATCGTAGAGACGGATGGTGGGATCAACGTCCGACGGCTTGCGCACGTGCACATGCGGCAGCACAATCTGCTTCAGGTTCTCATTGAGACCGTAGCGAAGCGACGACGAGCGCTCCACCAGGGTTGCGAGCTTTGAGACCGACGTACGCTTCTTGAGCGAGGCACGCAGTGCATTCAACTTGGGTCCCTGCGCTGGCTCTTCGAACTGAGCCTTGGTGATTTCGATACTTGCCGAGCGGTGCTTCACGACAGGCTCCTCTTCTTCGTCGCTTTCTTCCAAACTGCTGTCGCCACCATCCTCGTGCTTCATCGTGCTCTCGAAACCGACTGCGCTCTCCATCGTAATGTTGGTCTCGTCAGCATTCTCGGAAAACGCAGAGTCGTCGGCAAAACGGTACTCGAGACCACGTGCAAGCTCATCGACATAGTCGATCGAATCCGACACGCCCGTGCGAGGCACTTCCTTGTACTCTAGCTCACCGCTTTCAAGCACAGTCAACTGCGGACGAACCGGTTCAAAGATTTGAACGTTCACAGGGTTGCGCTTGATCCACATCTCGATCTGCTCCACAAGCAACTGCACAGCCTCCGCGTACTCAGGACTAGCTTCGGTCTTGGCTTTCTGCACAAAAAACTGCGTCGCCTGAAGAAGCTCCGGCGTCGCACGGTTACACAACAGCGGCTTAAACCACTCGAGTGGTGGGCGCGCAGCGTCGTGGTTTAAGTCGTCGACCTTTTCGTTGATCCAACGGCTCATGGCCTGGAAGTGCTCATCGAGACCACCCTTCAAACCCGCTGGCGATCCTGCCTGGCTCGCAGCCGTGAAGATCGTGCGGTAGTAGAGTACCAGCGCATCCTGCGTGGCCCAGTTCCAGTAGCTGTCGTACTGACGCTCCTTCTCTGCATCGAATAAACCATGGATACCATTCGCGTAGAATTCACCATGCTCTTCGACCCACACCGACATGGCGCCTTCGACCTGTTCACGCAGCTCAACTTCCGTCTCGACGCGACGGTTCCAGTCCAAACTGTCGGTGCCCAGGTACTCGTTGAGTGCATCGACTTGGTCAGCGATCATCTCCTTCAAGCGCTTGTCAAAGTCCGTCGGCAGCGCAGCCGCACCCATCGACTGCATGGCCATGCCACCTCCAGCAGCACCGCCACCAAGCTTGGACAGGTACGGAATGTCAATGCCAGCAAACTTGGCATAGTCGTCGACGACGCCATCCAACCATGCCTTGGCTTGGACTTCGTCCGTGAAGCGCTGTTTTGGATTCTGCGTCAGTGTGTGCAGCAACACACTCTCAATCCGGCCGGCTGGAAGGCAGCGCTCGCTCGACAAGTAGGCCTTGATCGCCGTGAGGCCAAAGCCACCAGGCATCTTACCAGCCAGAAGCTTGGCAATCATGGCACTCGTGACCTTGCCCGGCGACCCGTACGATGGGAATTTGGTCGCAAGATCGACAAGCTTCGCTTCGGCCGCATCGTCCGGTCCCGATCCAAACTCCTTCTCCAAGTCACCGACGATCTCGTTCTGCACAGCCGACTTACCAGCCGCAAGCTCCTTGATCGTCGTCTCAGGAGAGACCTCGCTGAACGACTTGTTGAGCTTGGACGCCAGCAGCACCAGCAACGCGTGCTTCGCGTCAACAGGCTTGTCAGCAACCGTTGGCACAGCAACTGGAGCAGAGAATTGTGGCATGCCCATTGGGAAACCGCTGGGGGCAGCCGGCTGAGCAAGCGACACACCCGCGAACGCAGCGTAGTCATCCGTGGTCGAATCGAGCCACTGTTTGGCTTCCGCCTCGCTCTTCAAACGGGCCTGTGGAGCGCGCAGCAGCGAGTGCACAAGCACACTCTCGAGGCGACCAGCGCCAAGACCCTTCGAGGTCAAATAGGACTTCACGCTCGTCATGGTGAACCCACCAGGCATCTTGCCGGCAATCATCTTGTTGACCAAGCCACCCGTGACTTTGCCAAGCGCGTTGTACGAGCCGAACTTGGCCGCCAATTCCTTGAGTGGCATCTCTCCCGCACCGTCGGGGATACCACTTCCAAATTCCTTCTCCAGATCGCCAATGATCTCGTTCTGCACGGCCGACTTGCCAGCCGAGAGTGTCTTCACATCGGTATCGACGCTCACCTCGGGCAGTTCCTTGTTCAGTCGGATCGCCAAGAGAACGCGAAGTACGTGGATCGGAGACACGGTGGCATCCGCAATAGGAGCTGCGCTGGTTTGCATGATCGGTGCTGGGATGTGTACTCGCGCTGGAGGAGGCGCGACCGCCGCAGGAGCCGACTCGGTTGCCTCGACATCAGCGACCACTTCTTCGACCGGCGCATTCACACTGCGTGCATAGTTTGAGGCCGATGGGAACTCGCTCTCGATTTCAAAGTGCACGACGTCGCGGTCGCGCTGGTACCAGAGGATGTCGCGAGACACCTTTGGGAACTTGCCAAACTGCAACGTGCGCTGGGCCATGTTGGTGAGCGTAGCAGCAGGGCCGATTTCCACGAAACGACGAATACCGCTGCCGCCAAACGTGAACAGATGCGACTGCGTCTTAATCCACTGCACGGGCGAAGCAAATTGGTACGCCAAAAGCTCGACCACAAGAAGGTGAGCAAGCTGGGCCTGCGTCGTCAACTGCCACTGCATGGGGTCCAAGACTTCGGCAAGGAACGGACTCTTGGTGGCTTCATAGACCTTTTCCACGTACGACTTCTCCATCGAGAACGGCACGGCAACCAGGTTGGGGATGTAGCGACCTACAAGAAGCGGAAGCTGCTTCTCGAGAACCTGCGCATCAAATTTGGTTCGTAGCAGCGAACGGAATGCTGGCACACCACCGAGCAACTCACTCGAATGGAACGGTACGTCAATGCCAACGAGCGGGATCGTCGCCGAGCCGCGAGCGACCACAAACGGCTTGCCCGACTCAATTGCTTTCTCCTTCTTGACCGACGCCTGGGCAAGTGCATCCGCAACAATGGCCGCCAAATCAAACTTCTTGGACGCCTTGATCGCCGAGAGACTGATGGACAGCGCCTCGAGGTTAACGTTCTCGCCAGCAACCACGTACTGCAGTCCTTCGACGTTGTAGTTGACGACCTGCAACAACTTGCCCGACGCCGTGCAAAGACCCTCAACCACCTGGTGCATGACGGCTTCCGTAAAGTGAGGACCGACACGAGCCGGGTTCGCGGCAACCATTCCATAGTCCGATCGTCCTTGCGAGTCGCGCTTGACCGCCTTTTGCATGATCAACCCACGCAAAAATACGACTTCCGAGACATCCTCGACCGCGAGGGCACCAGCGAACGAGCTCAGACCCGCGTACTCACCGAGCGAGTGTCCAGCAAAGAGAGCGTCATCGGGGATCAAGTTGGCCGCCTGGATCTCGGAGAACATTGCCTTCTCGAGCAGGACCAACGCAGGCTGGCTAAACTGCGTCGCAAACAGCAAACCTTCAGGAGCAGAGAACGTAAAGCTCTGCGTGCGCGAGTTGATCTCGGGAAGAAGCGGCGTTAATTCACCTGTCTCAACATCTTCGCACGTAAGCTTCATGTAGTTCTCACGAATCTTGCGGCCACGCTTGCCACCAAAGTGAACAGTAATCGCAGATGGGTTCTTGCGCACGATGTCGAGAATCGAGAACCCAAAGGTCTCGCGCAAATGCTTGTCACCACGGTCCCACACGTCCCGCGCAATGGCCGACTCCTTGTAACGATCCATCCCCATACCGATCTCCGCTGAGCCTTGGCCAGTAAAGACAAACGCCATGACCGCCTCCTTGACCTCGGCGCGCGCACTCACGACGCGATCGCCAGCTTGGTTCACGACCTCAATCGAGAGAACCTTGCAGCCGTCGTTCATGCCCACGTGTTGTGCCTGCATGTAGAGCTTGTCACCGGGGTAGACCATGCCTTCGAAACTGGCGTCGTACTGAACGACATTCGAGTCGAGCGCGCCGCCAAACTTCTCCACGATCAGAGCGCGCACCTTGGTGGCGGTCCACATACCGTGCATGATCGGCTTGCCATGCGGCAAGTTCGCAAGCAAGGCAGCGTAGCTCGAACGATGGATTGGGTTCAGATCACGCGAAGCCACGGCGTACGCGAGCGCGTTCTCTGGCACCTGAATCTCGAGCGGCTTCTCCAGCATAGTGTACCCTCCATCCGGCAGCACGGTCTGCTTGGTCGCACCGCGAGCACAGGTTTCGACAAATGTCGTCACGGGGTTGGTCGTCACGCCCTTACCGCTAAACTTCAGATCGGCGATCTTGGTTCGCGACGCTGGCTCAACCTTGTACACCTCGCCGGTCACGTCGAGCGAAGCAAACGTCGTTGTCGACTCGAACGTCTTCTTGCTCGTGTGGATAAACTCGAGCTGGTCGCCGAGCGCCGGGTGGGTAACGCCGCTCACTGGTGTGAACCACGATTTGGTCTGGAGCATCTCGACATCGTCTGCACGAATGAGGTTCACGACGCTCGTGTCGTTCTCGACCGCAAATGTCGTTTCAAAATCCACAAACTTCCCGCGGATCAAAAACTCACTGCGAAGTTCAACGGCTGGCTGCAGGACCTCTTCCAGGCCATTGACAGTTCGGCACGAAATCACGGCCACGCCCGACACGACCTTGCCACTCTCAATGATCCGCAGACTAGCCACCGTGGACTCGCTCACGAGCTCATCGCCAGCCTGGAACACAAAGTTTTTCCTCACGCCTGACAGGAGCTTGTACGAGTGCTTCAAGTGGACCAAATCGAGCAAATTGCCCTGCACTTCCTTGGTGAACACCGACGCAATCAGCGGCTTCCAGCACGCAATCGTCGAGAAGTCCGCAGGCACAGATGCATCACCACCGCTCAGACCAAGAGCCGCATTGTAGGCGGCCGCGTCCGTCTTCGAGACGACGATCTCGTCCGTGAACGTTTCCAGTACCGATTTCGTGCAAGCGGCTTTGCACGACTCGTCTTCTTTGCCCTGTTCGGCAGCCCAGAAGCGGGCGTAGAACGCCTTAATGCGCTCAATCGAGTCCGAGTCGTCTTCACGAATCGAGCACAGCATCTCACGGTCGTGAGAAAACGTGAACTGCAACGGGACCACGGCGGCTTCCAACTCTGCCGTCGCGGGACGCACTTCTGCGACCTCGACCACGATCACCTCGTTCTTCTTGACAATGCGAATCACTGGTCCGTCGAGACCAACGACGCTCGCGTCAAACACTTCGAGACTCGATGCTGTAACCGTCACCTTCTGCTTTGCCTGTGGTGTGAGCAGCATCAGCACCGGGTTCGGGACCCACTTGCGACCGCGAACAACAAATTTGGAAGACAGCAGCGTCGACAACCAGTCGGCCGACGCCACAGTCGCCAGCAACGCGCACCAATCCGCGGACGACGGAAGGGCGTTGCTGGTCTCCGGCAGCGTCACGACTTGGCTCTCGGCGGTCGCCTCAATGGCGACACCCGGTAGTGTCTTGGACTGCACATTGACGCTCGACACAGCCGCCTTGGCGGGTTTAGCCGCCACGACTTGGCGGAAACCCTCGGCGATATCACCCAGAATTTTGCCGACAGGTTCGTCACACACTGTGCTGTAGCGAACAGCAACTGGTCCCTGCAAGATGCAAACTCGCTGCGCGTCACGGTTAGGGACGGCATCGAGGTCTTCCGAGTACCACAGTGAATCCTTCTTGAACCAGGTCTTCAATTCCTTGTCGATAATCGGAACGAACGTCACGGGCTTACCACCGCTGCGGCACATCTCCAAGAAGAAATCACAGTCCGAAACCGACAACACCGTGGTGACCGCCTTTGGGAACTTGGCGATAAACTGCTTCAGCGCCTCGCGTGGCTGCGTGGACAGCAGCGATGAGTCAAAGGACGCTCCTTTGAGGTCACGGCGGAAACTCTCTTCCGTGCGAGCCATGAACTTGACCACGCGATCGTGGAAGCTCGCGTGTAACCAGCGCTGCGGACGACCGGAAATGTCCACAAACATGAGCTCGATCATGCGCATGAGTACCTCTGTGTACGTCATTTCCTCCAACTCGGCTGGCATGTGTTCCCCGCTCTCCGTGATCTTGCAGCCAAAGTACGGCTTCTGGAAGTCCGTGTTCAGGCGCTCGATAATCGAGTCCCTGTCGAGGCGAACAGCCAGCTCCATCTCGTCGCGCGACTTGGAAAAGTACTTTTGGTCAAATTCACGCCAGAGCAGACTGCAGCGGTTCGCAACCTTGTGGATCGGCTCGCCGAGCTCGGACGTGACTGTCACAATACCGCCCGCAATGCCGTCGTAGCTTTGCTCCCACTCGAGTTCCGACGCAATACCAGGCGTGTCGACAAGAAGCTGCTTGACTTCGGTCGCCGTCGCTGCTTCCTTTGCGACCATTACACGCGAGCCCAAGAGGATACCGTCCGCGGGCATCTTGGCGTTGTGGCCACGCGACAGACTCCACTCGCCCGTGATGTACGATTCCGAATCTTCCCAGTTGCCAAAACCGGAGCCAACGACAAGAAGTATATTCGGGACTCGGCGGATAGCAGCGTACGTGGCCTCGAGCGGCTGGTGAAAGTCTTCGAAACTATGGTGTCCACCTGCACGACCGCCTGTCCACTGGAGCATGACGTTCATGGTAGGCACAGCCCGAGCGATTTCCAGCACGGCATTGATCCCATCAATCGAGCCTGGCTTCAGACCGAGCAAATTGATGCCCGCAGCTTGCAGCTCCCCGATCATCTCTACGGCACGATCCTTGGTTGGAATACCAGCACCGATCGTAATGCTCTCAATCGGCACGCCACTCTTGCGCAGGCGAATCACCATGGGGAACTGGAAGCCCCACTGCTTGGCGTTCAAGTACAGCATGTTTATCGAGATGCCGAGACCAGGCTTGATCTTGCTCACAAGCTCATGGATCGAGGACTCGAAAATGCTCGGACGTGAGAGCCCTCCGGCAGCCAATTCACCGTGGAACCCCGCGTTCTGAACAGCAGCAACAAGATCAATGCCATTCAGACTCGTGGTCGGGGTCATACCGGCCACCATCACTGGCGGCTTCTTCAGCAGTCGTGTAAAGTTGTTAATGAGCTTGCCAGTCGTCGCGCACGTGCGTGGACCATACATGGTATCCCACGAGGCTGACTCAGACGCATCGCCCGACACGAGCTTGTCGAGACCGTGGATCGGCGAAGACAGGGCGGATGGCGCCAGCGCGGCATGCTTGACACCCGTGGCCACGACCGTCATGCCGAGGCCTTCGGCGGTGATCACCGCCAACTTGGATGCACCAAAGTCGGGACCAAAGTCGAGCAAATGCGTGGCGTCGTGGTGGTTGGACGCGATTTGCTGGAGCGTCGCCGGCCAGTCGGCAATTTGAACCAGTTGCATATCGACCAGCTCAGCGAGGATGCTGGCGTCGCCGCGCGTCTGCAGGTTCGTGGCGTCACTCGCCGTGCTGTACACGGGCACTTGAAGGTCTTTGCCCAACACGGCGAATCCAATGCGCTCAATGTTCGCCAGAATGCTGGCTGCCGCCGGCGCCAGCACGGCCGAATGGAATGCGCACGAGACGTCCACATAGGCAAATTGACCCGACGGCTTGCGCGATGAGTGTGGCACACGGTTCTGGTTCTCGTCGGGCTTGGCGACCATACCAGTCAACGCCTGCTTGACCAACTCGAGCGTCGACGGCAACCCCGTCACCATAAATCTGGTCTTGCCGTTAATGAGCGAGAGCTGCACGTCCTGGCGCTGGGTCTTGCGTTGCGTGACCTCGACGGCCTTTATCACCTGCGCCTTTGTGAGCCCGCTGACCGCTAGCATGGGCGTTGCATCGCCGTGGTCACCATCTTCGTCGTGCTGCGCGCACAGATCCATGAACGCTTCTTGGGCACGCAGACCGTGCCAAAACATGTACCGAATCGCAGCCACGGAGAGCTTCTCAAAGTCATCCTGGGTCTTGGCGGCAGCAAAGACCGCGGCGCTGACCACACCTTGGCTGTGGCCCATTGCCGCCGCCGTGTGTGCGATCATCTCTTCGTGGCACAGGCCATTGCTCTGCAGAAAAGCAATGTAATTGGCGGCCTGCGTAAGCGCAATCAACGGGTAGCTAAAGAACGCGTGGCTGTGCTTGTCTTTCGACGGTGCGTTCGTTGCGACCGCGGCGTCGTCGTCCTGGGGCGTGCGCAGCCACGCCTTCAACTCGATCTTCTCCTGAAACGCACACGACGCCGTGGCCTCGGCCGCCTGCGATTCCTCCAACAGCGCGTCGGCCGCCACATCGATAAACTTGCGCACGGCTTCCCCGTGGTCGTTGTACAGCTGCATAAGCTCGTTCCAGTACGGCGTCGACTGGCCGCCGTACTCGAGTACAAACTTGTACTTGCCGGCATCGAGCTTCTCGCGGAGAACCGAGGTCATTGTCGTGGTTGTCGTGGTCGTCTCGGTCGTGGTTGTCTCGGTCACGGATTCATCTTGTTGCATGTCTGTTGCCGTCGTCGTGTGGGTTGTGGTGGTCGTCTGAGTCTCGGTCATGGTCGCCGCTGCGTTGGTAGTGATTGTCGTGGTGTCCTCCTGGGCCGTCATGGCGGTCTCTCGCGGTCGTTCGGTGCGGTGGTCTTCTTCGTGTCGCCAGCGACGGAGGGAGGAAGCAAAATGGGTTGTGCTTTCCCTTCTCTCTCTAGCGATTTGATGATGGGGAAACCGCGTGACCGTCGGCCACCAGTGACGTCGACTGCCTCCACTCGAGCACCATACTTTCATTTGGCCATTGCACCTTCAAGATTGACCATCATTCGGAAGGCATACTCGGATCAAGTGAAAGGTGCGTCACGTAGGGTTTGGGGTTGCTGACGACATGACGTCACAGCGGTGCTTTCAATAGTAGACCTGGGACACGATGACCAAGCAGCAGACTCTATAGAGATCCGGACGCCAAACAAAGGGAACAAACGAGGGGTCTGTTTTGGTTTTGTTCAAAAGAGGGAGGATTCGGCTCAGCACTCGAAGATAAGGGGAAGGATTCACCTTCCATGAGTGAGCAATCGCGTGCGTCATCATCACCATGACCACACTGTGGGCATCACAGGCAGAATGAAGAGGTCGTATCTCCATGGAGATTTGGCGGCACATTCTGGGGTGCAAATGGGAAACGCTCGCAGACATGCATGGAACCTGGCGTGCGTGCATGCCCACTCGCTTCGATTTTTTGTTTGAGATGTTGGTTGGTGGTGTGTCGCCTGGACAACCCATGATGCACGTCAGAGTCTTTAAGAGTAAGCAAGCAGTTCTCGTCGACGACGGCTGGTGGGCGACGCAGGCGACGTGGCACCGTCAAGAAAGTCCAACCTACTGAATTGAGTCAATTCTGTGGATCATTCGTGGTGGCTAGCTGCTTCGACCACCAGTGTAACCACTCGGGTGTGAGGTTTGTCGACGCACCGATCTCGTGAGATGGGTTTGCGTGGGCTGTGGAATGACGTCACACAGATAAAGCAGTGCTTTTGGGCGGTGTCGGTACCTGGCAGTACCACCTCATTGGTACACCGCTAGTAATTTCGCTGTGGGTGCTGGAAGAAGACTCGTCTCTCGCTGCTCCAGGCACCACGCCTCACAATGCGTGGCATCTTGCGGTTGGCTGTCTGCTGCGATGTTCTCTGTCTTTCGACAGCGACCCGAGCGGATTTTTCGAGCTTCTGCGTCACAGAATGGATACAGTACATTGGACTACGCCTCACAAGTTATGAGGTGTGTGAGTCACAACCACAGTGACGGCGATTCAGCCATCACACGAAGACCCGCCGAGTTCACAGAAAAAAGTGCACATTGCACCGACGCCAGTAGCTCAGCATGTCGCATCACTACCGTCGACGTCATCGGCGTCACTCGATTGTCGCTTGAATGTGGCCAGCAACCTGAGATGTCGGATAATGTTGTAGGAAGGCCGACCCGAAATAGTGACACTAAGTGAGGTGGTGTCACTCTTGATGATGGAGCCTTCAACACGGGGCATTTGATCGATCGGTGGTGATTCAGTCTTTTCTCAATGGGTGGTTCCAGGAATCAACCATCGAAATGCCATAGAGAAACACATTCTCTAAAAGGTATTCAGCAATCACGAAGGCAGCGCCGTCGATATGAAGAGATCAAGTGATGGATGGAGAAGCTCGAACACATACGGCGGTCATCGAATGGATCATTTGTCTGAACGTCCATCTTCAACAGCCCTTGTGTAAAGCTCTAACGGATCTTACTGCCTCGATCGGTTCATGGTCTAACGATAGATCGAGTCCTGACGGCGCACACGAATCGGTCCCCAGCAATAATTGTTGGCGTTCAATTATTGGTGTTTGCCAACCTCAAAAACCGCGTTTCAGTGACACTCCCATATGCCACTGTTCCTTCCCAAGTCATGCCAACAAAAAGTCCTCTCCGCCCTGTTATTAAGTTCACTACACCTCGCGTCTCACGATGGAGCTACGCGGGTTGTCTCTCCACGAAAAGCTCGCCTACTTCTACTGTTCATACGTGCGGGAGGAGCCCGTGGACCACGAGATCGATGCCGAGGCCGTGCGCCTGTGGGACAAAATCACCATTTCGCGCCGCAAGTGCCGCGACCGCGTGGCTTCGCTCCTCCACCGCATCGAAAACGTGTCGTCGGCGCGCGTCGACAACTTGGACAACACGTACAAAGCCAAGCGCGAACTCATTTTGCTCGCCGAAGGCACGATCGGTGGCGGCACCGGTGCGGCCCCATCGAGTCGGCGGCCCAGCGCAGCCAACGTCCTTCACCAAATCGAAACGGCCCGCGTGAACAATGAACTGCTGCAAGAGTGCGGGGCACTCACGGTGTTTGCCGACCATTTCCAGCACTCGATTCACGCGTTCCGTTCGCTCAATTTCCAGCATCTCGACATCGAGCAGCTCGAAGTGATGATCCGCGATTTCCAGCAAGACATGGTGCTCATGTATTTGCTCGTGGTGTTTAATGCAAACCGCCAGAAAGCTGTCTTTGACCGGCAGCTCTATGTGATCGGCACGTCCGATCCGTCGTACGCTCTGGTCGCCATGATCGACTGCATGGTACAACTGAATGTCCTCCCTGGCTTCCCCATTAAACGACTACTCATGCTGTTCACCGAGTGGTTCTCGGCCGTGCTGGGCGACTCGGCGACATTGGATAAACTCAAGGTACTGCGCAAGACGCGCCACCCGGAAACCGACCAAACGTGGATGGCGGCCGAGGCAAAAGGACTCAAGCTCTGCAAGAGTGCTAAAGAGTACACCGACAAAGCTACGCTCGATCCCCAAGATCCGTTCTTTCTCCAAAAGAAAAAGTTTGCTAAGGCCCGCGCCCAGATCCACGCCAAGTACCTTCACCGTCCGCATCACGAGATGAAAAGCCGCGTCTCGAGCGATGCCGAACTCGCATCGGCGTCGCTCGATGTGCTCGACGACGAATGGGAATCACGGTGTGAAGAGATCTACCGTCTATTTCTCTCGCGCATGCACGACTTGACCTCGTTCCTCTCCAACCTCGTGATTTTGTCAAGCGGTTCGGCCTTGAACGCACGGGATAAAAAGACGTTTTACTCGCGACGGCCGTCAGCGGCCGAGCAAATGACGTATGGCATCAACGACTTGAACGATGGCCAGGAAGCCCATGGTGACGGTCTCTACTGGAAGTGGATCTTGCGCGAGAAACTCGTTGTGCTCGATGTATCGACACTACTGATCCTCCTCCTGTTTAAGCAGTTTCGATGCAGCCACGTGTGCAAGGGCGAGTACGCCATGCATTTTTTCCTCGACGCAAATCTTCTCGGCACCTTGACCAAGTTTATGAACAAGGACCTCGCGACGTATCTCCAAGTCACGCGCCAAGACGATGATGTTAAAACGGGGTTTTGTGGGCTCGAAAATGAACTCCGTAAACACAACATCCGCAGCGACGACAAGCAAAACGAGTTTGCAACTCAGTCGACGCGCACGGTCACGAGCATTTTGCGTATCCTCCAAAAAATGACCAAGAAAAAGCCTAATGTTATCAAGAACGCACTCTGCCGATCGTCCTCGATCGTCTGGCTGAAGGTACGCTCCACAACACTTTTTTTCTTGATCTGATTTACAAGACACTCGTCGGACAACTTCGCTTTGTGTCTTGTAGCGTGTAGTCTCGCTCAACGTTGCGACGCCTCGAGTGTACGGTCTCAAGCTCGTGAAATCGCAGGCCAAGTACCTCGGTCATCAGGTGCGAACTCAGATTTCTCACTTTGCTTCGTCTGAAAGTTCTAGTATTTGACTGTGTTCGTATTGTTTCACAGTGGGTGCGCAAGTACACGTGTTTCAATTTGCTCACGGACGTGTACCTCTACGTTCGCCCTGAGCTGAATGACGACTGGCTCGAGTACGAAGACGAAGATCTGTCCAAGCAGCCGTCGCAGGATTCGGTCGAGCGGATCTTGTTTGGCGAGATGCAAGCGTTCCACCACAAGTACTATTGGGAAGTGATCAGCGCCAAGCCGCTCGCTGCAGGTGTGTCGCTCGTGGTTGAGGCCCACAAAGAACTGGCGCAGCCCCACATGTTCGACGTCGAAGGCGGTCGCATGGTCAAATTTTTTAACGAGCTCAAGCTCGAGCCGGTGCAGTTTTGCCAGCAGTACGACAAGTGGCTCGACCAAGAGAGTATTGCATCCGACCCCGCGGCGTTCTCGGCGCCATTGCCGATATCGTTTGCATAGTACGTGCGTGGTAGGTGGAGTGGAGTGGACGGCAGCTGGATTGGATGGGATCAACCTCCATGGGTTGTGTATCTACTACTGTATTCTGTTGTTTTGTTTGATATGTTTGGCGCTACATTTTCTATCCTATCATGGTACAATTTTTCGGGTTTTCTAAGGGGTTGTGTGTCTCAATGAGACAACGGAACTTCACGCATACTACGTTGTATGTTTTGACATCAACTTTGGAGCGAGGAGGAGCACACTTAGTGCTTGGGAGCGGCACGCTGGGTCGACGCAATGTGGTAAATGAGCATCATTGTCGAGTACTTGGCGCGGCGAAAGCTGTCAAATTGGTAATGCTGCTCTTCACAATTCTTGAGCATATCGGCGCGGTAATCCACAAACGGACAGCTCACTTCTTCCTCTTCCACATCTTCACAGGACTTGACAAAATGGGGTGGGTCGACCTTCTCCGCATCGACCGCGTCGGTAGGCTTGCACACGTTGCATACAAACACTTGGGCGTCACCAATCTTCCAGCACGGAGAGTTGATCACAAGATTGTTGCAACTTGAACACTTCGGCTGAAGTGCAATCACAAAAAGAGATTCTCGAGAAAGCCGCACCGACTCGACTAGTTTCTTGCGGAACTTTTCACCTCGAAGACTTTCTTCGTACTTTTCTTTCGACAGTTTTCCTCTTTTGGGCGGATTCGCGTGGAGACGCTCGACTTCTGCCGCCCAATAATCACCGTCAAAGTACGGTGGTAGATGTCGCTCGAGGTTGTCTTCGAGTTTCTCGAAATCCGTCGTGAATAAATCTTCACACGAGAAAGCGACACCAGCCTTTTTTGCTTTTTCAACCATTGCCAGATACCACTGGAGCAACCGGTCCTTCCCTGGATTCTTCTGGAACGATGGGTGGCACCAGTAGATGAAATCACCGCCTCTCGTCGTTGGGCACGCCCAAATGTGCGCATACTCGAAACCCTTTCCCTTGCAAAAAGCAAGATACGAGATGAGGAGCTCGTGGAAGAGTTTCGTGCGGATATGTCGCGGTCGCATGTACACGAGGCTGTCGATGTAAGCGATATATGTGCGATTGCGGTTCGCGACGACAGCAGCATCTGCTTCGTATTCTTGAACATACCTAATAGTAGTCACCCAAGGTCAGTTAGGGTATGCTCATCACGTTCGGCAAAGCCAAACAAATGCAACACGTACATGGAGAAGATGCATACTTCCACGCCTTCGATCTTCTGAAAGACAAAAATCGATTTTGATATGTACTCCATCGTTTCCGGATACTGCAAAAATAACGACACGTCAGCAATGAGAGACATACCACAACGTGAGTGATCCTCACTCGATCTCACCTTTTGCACAACAGACTGGAAATGTTCGCGAACAATCGGACTAATCACTCCCTGCGACTTGATGCATGAAGCTACCTTAATGACGATGGAGCCAGCCACCTCCGACTCGCCAGCACCGATCAAGAACTGACGGATCCAATTCTGCATGAAGATGGAGAGAGGTGACGACAACAGCTGAGAGCTTGTGCGGCAAGCACCAGAGTTATCGCTAACGCTCAACTCAAACGCCTCAACTTCTTCTGCGCGGAGGTAATCAAGCACCATTTGTTGAGCCTCGCCGCCAAACCCAAGAACACGAGTGAAATCCTTCAGCGGTGGTTTGCGTTTGACGACGGGGCTGTGTGACCCAACTGTGGCCAGTAGATCTCGGTGAATTTTGACCGGAAACTCGTCCACCGATGTCTCACTTGGGTGCGCTTCAAGCTGTTTCCACGACGATTGCTCTTGCTCGAGAGACTGGAGGCGGCATACTGGACACGTATACGGCACATCTTCGTCATCTCCGGCATTCTCACAGGCGTTAAAAAGCGCACACACTTGGTGGACCCACCCGTCGCACGAGTCACACTGGACCCACGGCTCCGTGAGCTCGTCGACAAATTTGGCCTTGACAAGCTCGTGCTTGGACAATTTGACTTCCTCTCCTCCGCGTCCGGTTGGCAATGGGAGTCCAACCACCTTGGGCAAAGTCGTGTAGCATTTCGCACACCAGTAATGGAGGCGATCGTGCGTCTTGTAGTACACCGCGTGCCGCTTGATACGTTGCTTGCACGGGCCAGAACACATGACCAATGGAGGTTCAAAATTGATGCACTTTTCGTTGCAGATACCGCACACATTTGCGAGACACGAGGGACAGGAATGGTCGTCTCGCCGCTTGTCTTGAATCTCCTTCTTGCTGTGGTAGCGAACAAGTTCCACGTCAAATTCCTTTGCCAGTAGCTGCGCACATTCGTGAACAACATGGCCGGGCGGGTTGAACAGGCACGCGTTGCTAAATACGAGCTTGATATCCGCGATGCATGCTTCAACAGACGCGTACTCGAGATTGAGGCACTTGGTCTTGACCAGCGTGAGGTCCATTGGTGTCTTCACGACCTCAAAATAGTGCGGGATGTTCCACTCCACGGGGTCGACGCGCACGTTAAACAGGCCGTGGTTGTACTTGTGGAACATGAGCCGCGTGACGATTGCAATCATGGGGCGGAGAAACACTTCGCGGCGCACATCGGAGAGATGCTGCCGGATCTGGTCGGCGTCGGCGACGTCCAGTGGCGAGAGCAACCGCGTCGGTGAGACTGAGATCGTTGTCGCCGCTGTCGTTGCCGTTACCGACACGGACGGCAGATGCGGACGCCGCAACAGTTGGCTCTCCGTCCCGGCTGGTGCCGCCGCACTGGCGTGGTCCTCCCGCCTCAACTTTTTATCGCACGGATGTTCCAGCAGGACACTATAGCCATCACCGTCACTGAGCGCCGCGGCCGACCGCTTGTGACTGTGGGAGGCGTCGGGCGAGCGCTCATGCGGAAACAACACATCCATAGGGTCCATAGTATTTACCGGTTCCGGCTTTCTCACTTGAAAAACGGTTTCTCCTCCCTCTACTGCATTGCGACTATCGCGGTCGCCATCGACGTCTTGCGTTTTCGCAGCGGCGCGCTTCGCCAACGACACCTCATGGAAATCTTCGTGGATCTTGGCGCAATTGTTGGCGCCACTTGCGGACGTGGAGCGATCAGGTGCGTGGTCCAAACCCATGGCACGGGGCAGAGTGAATGTATAAACTGGAGGTTTGTATGGGTGGTTTCCCCCCTCCAGGCTCGTGAGGCCGTCCAAACCCGTTGTTGGCAGCGTGGGGGGCAAACTTTTGTGTCGTGCCTCAAGAGATTCCCGCCCCCACTCTTCGGAACTCTCTTCGTTTGGTGGCTTGTGTGGCGGCAACAATTTTCGAAAATTCTCGACTGGGAGGGGGCGTGGGTTTTGTTGGTTTTGTTGGTTTTGCTGTCTGTGATGGTTTTGTGCCAAGAGTGAAGGTCATTTTTGGCCTCTGCTTGTGTTGCCCAACGGATTGCCTTTTCTCTCTGCACACAAAGATCCAAACAAAGGAATGGGCAAAAAAAACTGCTGAGTCGCTCCACTGACTGTCTTTTCGATTGACCCAGACCCATGGCGGGTTTCGAAAAAGACCAAGATGATAGTCGAATTTTCCCAACCCGCAAAGTGAAACCCATATTTACAACCCGCGGGTTCCCGCCAAGGTGTCGCATTGCGATTGGCTACGACGCATGCTCAAAGCGACACAGATCGCAAACTACTGAGTTATCCAAGAACGAAATACCAGTACTGATTTAGCAGTATTCAAATTGAGAGAAACCGGGATCTGAGCATGGAATGGTGCATTTTCGTCAGTTGCCAGCTTGTCTCGTGGAAGAAAGAAGCCGAAGAAAGGAAGGTTGCGACGCGACACCGAGAATAGGTGGCGATAGAGTGAGGAGCAAGGCGCTCGTGTTGCGTCCGACACCAAGAGGAGATCACTGGGTGACTGATCGTTTGTGTGATGGGGAGTTACGAACCCTCCCACTACGATTGGATGATCGAATCGTCGGAGGACTGCGTAGTGCCACCGCTCGCGCGATCCAACATACCAACGGCCAAAAAGCTACGTCGTAGAAGGGGCGTGTCTGACTGGCACGAGATGGCTACAAGATTGTTTTCTGTGGTGAATTTTGAGGGTACGATTTTCGAATAATAGGATTCCCTATTGTTCGATTTCGTTGTGCTCTAGTTTAGGACCATCCTGTCCTACATTATAAACCCAAGCTTTTTCTCCGTGGTGTGGTGAGTCGCAATCGCTGACTGGCCCAACAACCTCCATCCTTCGATCCTTCGGCGACCACCATGTTTAGCCTCGACGCGCCGCTGCAGCCAGCGATTGATGCGTTCGTCGATCCCGAGAACGACGAGAATGCCCACAAGTCGAGCCTCAACACCGTCGTGATGCAGGTTCATCGCCACGTCGCTGTTGAGTCGCTCATCCAGTCGCTCGGCGCCCACCTAACGAGCGCCGACGACAAGGTCCGCGCGCGCGCAACGCTGTTGCTTGCTGAAGTGCTCACGCGGCTACCCGAGCTGCCGCTCACGACTAGCGCCGTGCAGCTGCTGCTCACGTTCTTCTCCGACCGACTCGCCGACTTCCCGAGCGCCAGCGCGTGTCTCCAGGCATTGCTCGCGCTTGTGGGCAACCACTACAAGAAGATCCCGAGTGCGCGGGCGACCGTCGAGCTCGTGGACAAGCTCGTGACGTCGCTCCACGTACCGCAGCTCGGTCAGGCCATGCGCAAGCAATGTTATGCGCTGCTGCAGCTCGCGCTCGCGCAGCCGTCGGTCGTCAAGCTGCTTACCGACTCGCCCGACATGGGCCGGACGTTTGCCCTGGCGTTTCTCAATAGCATGGAAGGCGAAAAAGACCCGCGCAACTTACTCCAGTGCCTCCAGATTGCGCGCGCACTCATGGCGTCGCTCGCCAGCGTCTTTGAGCAATTTGATACGACCATTTTGCAGCAGTACTTCGATGTGGTCTCGTGCTATTTTCCCATTACGTTTACGCCGCCGCCGAATGATCCGTACGGGATCACGTCCGAAGAGCTCATTGCGTCGCTGCGGCGGGCGTTTGCGGCGTCGGACCTGGTCGCGCGCCACGTGCTGCCCTTTCTGCTCGAGAAACTCGCGTCGAACGTAGTCGAAGCCAAGCTCGATTCGATCCAGACGCTGGTCTTTTGCTGTGAAAATTACTCGATCAACGTGACATTGCTCCACTTGCATGCGATTGCGACGGCATTGTACCACGAAGTGATTAAGGGCGAGAAAAAGGAAGTCATCGAGGCCTCGCTCCATGCGATCGCGCGGCTCTCGGGCATCATTGGCCAAGCCAAAGCCAAATCGGCGAGCGGCGCGGCGTACGCATGGAACAAGTTTGTGGTCGAGCTCACCAAGCGTGCGACCGACGATCTCCGCGGCAACGCGGTCGACTCGTTGGCGAGTGTGTCGGCCGGTCGAGTACTCGCGACCATGGGCAAAGAATCGGTCGCAGGTTTTAACCACGTGCTCGAACAGTCGATCCCATTGCTGCTCGAGCAATTTACCGACAGCATCGGGTCGCCGTCCAAAGTCGAGGCAGCGCTGGCGCGACTGCTGCTGTTGGTGGATACGATCGACCAAGAGATTGACCAGTCGGCGATGGCGCAGCCCATGCGGCCACATGCCCAAGCGCTTATCGACGCGCTTGTGCAGTTCCTCGAACGCTTTGCGACAATGAACGAGATCGGTGCAGTCCACGCCCAGTCCAAGCGACTTGCGATCGAAGCGTTAAGCCATTTGATCAGGTACCCACCGTCGCCGATTGTTGAAACCGATCAAGTGCAAGCGCTGCTGCAGCTCTTTACCAAGTTTCTGCTCTTTGACCGCAGCAAGGAAGTGCGCGACGAGTGCCTCACGAGTCTCAAGGCGATCTCGACCATCAAGCGCAAGCTCACGGTCCAGTTATATGCTGGGTTTGTGATGGAGATTTGTTTGGCCAAGCTCATGGACGTGCTGACGCTGCCAGTGAATGACGCTGTGATCCAGGAGATCCTTGCTGCGTCCGGTCGCTCGCACGATGACTTTTTCCAGGATGTGCTGCTGGCCATTACGGAACTGTGCCGCCAGGCGTCCATTTTTAAAGCGACTGTCGTGCGGCTCGTGGATTTGTGTATCGTGGCGGACCGCACGGTCTTTAACACAGGCGCTGCGTACCAAGTCGGGTGTATTATCGATGCCGTGGCAAAGACCGTGGAGTTGAATGCTGACGACAAAGACAGCATGGAGTTTTGCGTCGCTGAAGACGTTGGCAGTGACAGCTCACCCATTGTACTGCAGCTCTTGACAGCGGTCGCCAACACCTCGGCTGAGGCCGCGCGCTCAAACGTCGCGGTGGAGGCAACGATCCTCGCTGCCTGCACGACGGTCTTTCGCACGGTCATGCAGAACGTCACGCCCCAAATGCAGCAGCGCCTAGCGAACGAGTCGATCGCTGTGTTTCTCCAGATGCAGGCACAGACCGAGACCGCTGCGCACCCCGCGTCGCTCCAGCTCGTGCCGCTGTTCTCGGCGGTGATCAAGTCGGCCAATCGCAGTGTCGTGCTGCCCCAGGTCTCGCACGTGATCAACCGCTTGCTGGAACTCGCTCAGTCTGGCGCCACATTGGCTGCCGCGTCGACAGCGTGCAGTGGTGCATTTGACAGCCGCCAAGTCGAAGGCATTTGCCGCGAGGGTGCCGTGTCGGCCGCCAAGTCACTTGCGTCGATCATCAACAAAATGTCGGACGGCGAGGAGTTTGACGCACTCATTGAATTGCTGCTCGAGAACAAACTGTCGAAAATCATTGTCGACGAGCAGCACGATCTGCCGACACGCATTGCAGCGCTGCAAATTTACGTGTGGATCGCCAAGGCACTGGTCATTCGCGGCCACAAGGAGCACGCACCGACGTGTCTGCGGTTCCTCTGCCAGTTTCTCACGACCACCGATGCGTCGCTGTCGCCTGTGATCCAGATGGAAGTCGCCAAGAGCTTTCAGCTGCTCGTGACTGAGTACCCCGACGTGCTCAATCGCAAGTGCGGCGCGAGCATCACGGTACGTGTTCCCCAGTCGATCTCTTGATGGAGAGGATTATTAATTCATTGGATGGTTTTGTAGTTCCTCTACCGCCAGCGAACGTTTGATTTGGTGGTGCCATCACTGCTGCAGTTTATCCGCGACCAAATGTCGTCGCACGCCCGCGCGACGACCACGACCGCTGCACTCGTGGCGTTTTCCCATGTGATTGCGAGCTCGCCCAAGGCCATGTACATGCCGCACCTTGGCAGCATCTTTCCGCTCATGGTGCAGGCTATCAACACGGACAACCGCGAGCTCGGGAGCTCGGCCATTTCGACATTTCGAGCACTGTTGTTTGAGTCGTTGGAGAGCGTCAAGCCGTTCCTCAAGGAAGTGTTTCCTGGTCTTCTCAAGCAAGCACAGCACGGGTAGGATCGACCTCGATCGACCATGGATGGACTGGATGATAGACTCATAGAGTATCTGAATTTTATTATTTAGGACGGGTGCACTGGACCGCCGCGACGCGCTCGAGTGTCTGTCCAAGATCGCAACGATCCCGTACGAACTCATCCATCCGTACAAAGACTCAGTGCTCAAGCAATTGGCCGTGTGTCTGGACGACCACAAGCGGTTTGTGCGGCACGTGGCAGTGCGCGTGCGCAACCAATGGAGTGTGCTATAGGAAGAGAGCGCAGTTCGGTCACAGGAGACAGCGGTGGTTGGTCGTGCTTGTTCATACATAGACACGAAAAGGAAGTTTTGAGATGAACACTGGCGTGTCCAACGTTTTGGAATACCGTATCTCTCTCCTGCGGATGAGACGATGCAATGGTGGCTCGATCTCTGTCCATGAGTGGGCACTCTCCCACCCCACCCCATGACCACGTGTGACACTGAAGCCGTTCATTCCATGTGATGATGCTGGAAGGTGAACTCCTCGCGGGGAGAATGATT
The DNA here is from genome assembly GCA_023334535.1 of Pythium vanterpoolii. Classification (NCBI taxonomy): domain Eukaryota; phylum Oomycota; class Peronosporomycetes; order Pythiales; family Pythiaceae; genus Pythium; species Pythium vanterpoolii. The sequence goes on along the minus strand of JAADVD010000155.1, from coordinate 6,474 downwards.
GTACCCAACCATCATTTGACCTGAATCAGTGCATTTAGATCCTATTCCTTTCAATCGACAGCGTAATGAACTGAGATTAGTTATTAGTTCCTGTCTCTGTACCATGAACAACCCACTGTTCTGAACATCTCTTGCACGGATTCTCTGGACCGTCCAGGAAGCCCCTGACAGAGAGAAACTTCGGAAGCAGATCTCTTCAAGGCCGGTGCGGTCATTCACATACTCTTCTCCACCACCTATTCACGATGCGTTCGTCCGTACCGTCGCCCTATAACGCGGACATTGAAGCGCTGTGGAAGGCCGCCAAGAAGCACGACTTTGCCCGTGTAAAAAAACTGCTCGTGCAGGCCAATGCCGCCACGGGTTCGCGGGCGTTCGTCAATACGTTCAGTCCGCGCAAAGGCACAACGCCGCTCATGGCCGCGTGTATGAAGCGCGAGACCGAGCACAGGCACCCGACGCACAGCGCTGCGCAGACAGTCGAATTGCTGCTGGAGTTTGGCGCCGACACGTCGCTGCGTGCGCGCAATGGCCACAACGACACGGCGCTTCACTTTGCAGCCGCGTGCAACCAAGTGCGGTCGGTCGAATTTCTCATCCGCGCCGGCGTCGATGCGCTTGCGCTGAATGCGCGTGGCCATGCTGCGCTTGACGTTGCACGCTGGCATCGCAGCGTCGACGTGGCCGACGTGCTCACGCAACTGTTGCGCATCCACAGCGGCTGGCTCTTTGTGCGCACGACCAAAATGCGTGGGAACCGCACAAAAGGCCTGCGCGTCTGGAAAAAGCGCTGGGCCGTTGCGCTCGCCTGCGAACCGTACCGCCGCGTCGTGGAGCTCGCGCTGTTCAAGGACCGCGACGACGCGCGCCCGCATCGCGTCGTGTTGCTCCATGCCGCGACGCACGCACTGGTGGCTGCCCCCAAGCAAAAGTGGCTCGACCGCCACAACATGTTTCACGCCGACAGCCCACTGGTTGTGCAAAAGACTAGCGCGCGCCGGTTCTCGCGGGACCTGCTGCAAACGAGTGAGGGGTCGTCGCGCGAGACGGAGCTATTGGAATTCGCGGCCGAGAGTGCGACCCAGCGTGAGGCGTGGATCTCGATTATCCGACGGTCGGCGTACGGCCAGCCGCTAGCCGGACGGCTCCCGACGGCGACAGTGACACAGATCTCGTCACCACCACCCGATCGTACACAGTGGCAGCCAAGCCCACCGGTACCGATTGTCGTGGTGGAACCCTTGCTGGACAGCCACTATAACCTCTTTGGCACGGACGCGCCGGCCTCGCCGCTGTCACCGCTCGGCGGTACGGAGACCGTGACGACCTACATGACGGTGTCACGGGACCAAGTCGCGGCCGCGTACAACACCGCCGTGTCGCCGCGCCAACGCGATGTGCCATCGGCGCCGTCGTTTATTAGCACGGACGATTTCCGGATGAGCGAACTCTCGTTTTACGAACAGCAGCCTTTGTCGTCGTCCTCGTCTGTCGAGCTTCCACCCGCCTCGGCACCGTCGGTGGGAGATGAAGCAGTGGACATTGTGCGCAGTAACGAGTGCGTGATCTGTATGGACGCGCCGCGCGATGCGATTTGCGTGCCGTGCGGCCACGTCGCGGGCTGTTATGCCTGCCTCGTACGTCAAGTCGAGACCTACAGCGGCTGTCCGATCTGCCGCGCAGCCGCCCAGACCGTTGTCAAGATTTATCAGTGCTGAAGAGAGACCGACATTTGAGACTGAGATGTCAGTGCTGGACCGTCCATATATAAAGTATCTATATGGTGTTTACGTCGTCGTACGATGGTGTGACCTCTTGTTCTACTTGTTCTTCCGCTTGCCGACGTTCGACTTGTACTTGTTGACCGCGTTGCGTTTGTTGCGCTTGGCCATGAGCTTGGGGTCCAGTGGAATGTACGCGTACGGCTCGAATTTGCCCTTTTTCTTGACGTCGCCACCGGCCTTTTTCGCCCGAAACTCTTTGCCGGCGTCCGCGTCGTCGTGGTTGTTGTCGCGGCCACGCTTGCGCGGCCCACCACTGGCCGCAGCAGGGGCATGCGGAGCTGTGGGTTTCGCGTTGGTCGTCTTGGCATGGTTGTTGCTCAGGCCCATGCGCTCGAGCTGTGCCGCGACATCCGTCTTAATGGTCTCTTCGTCCTCGGACTCGTCCGAGTCCATGGCATCGTCGTGGTCGTCCGGGATGATAAAGCTACCATACAACACCAAGTCAGTTTCAATGAGACCACACACTCCAAGCACATGTCCAAGCCACAAGATCAAACGCACCGTCCGTCCTTGGCCGTGGGCAAATCAATGCGGTCGTCGTCGCTGTCGTCGTCGTCGTGGTTCGCCGCGCGGACATTCTTGACAGCCGCGCTCGCGTCCAAAAAGTCCATGATCTCGTCGCCGTCTTCGTGGGTGTTGAGCACCGAGTATCGAAAATGGCGACTCAGGATGCCGCGGCGGCTCGTCTCCAATGGCGTCGTGACCTGGATCTCGGCCGGGGGCTCGTCGTCGCCACTCGAGTTCGAGTCGGTACCGTCTACTACCTCAACATTCACTTTGAGCGCGAGGTCACTGGCCGTACTGTCGCTGTGCTCGCGGCCTTCGGGATGGCACACAGCGTGGTGGACGCGTCGCTTTGCACGCTCCGAGGCCTCGCCTTCAATGTCGCACGACGTGTGGTCGACCACGTACTTGGTGCTGTGGATGCTCAGAAGCAAACTGTAATCCGTAATCCCCTGTGACCGTAAAAAGCTCGTATCGGTGTCCAGCTGCTCAACAATCTCTTCGGCGGTCTCGGGCAGCACGCGCAGTTTGCGGTGAAAATCATTGTCTTTCAAAACGGTGTGTGGCAGGTGCGTGCCGTGGATACTGTACTCGCAGTGATCCCTATATCCACCCCAAAAGGATCAGACACCCCAACTCACACAGCGTAGTACGACTAAAGCGGACGTACGTAGAGCCATAGTGGAACGCATTGCTGCAGTACGTGCAGATCACGGTCTTGCCGGGCGGGATTGGCTAGTTGGAAACAAGTCAGTAAGAGCCCTCACTATCTTCAGCGAGTCTGTTCGTACCTTGGCGTTGCGGTTGATCCACGAGCCTTTGATGTCGTAGAATTGATGCATGCTCACGCGGCCAATGACGTTGCCCATGACCACAAAGCTAAATACTTGACCATACATCTCGATCGAGTGGCACCCATAGTACCGCGTCAAATGCGACCGCGCGTGCTCGCGCATGTGAACCACATAACTTGGCAGCATCCGCAATAGCACATTGCGTTCAGTCGTGGTCACGGTCTTGACCAAGTACATATAGTCTGCCGTGTAAAACATAAACGCCCCACTGGAGCCGCCCGACTGGATCCGCTCGTGGCAAGTTGCAATAAATGACTTGCGGTAGGCGACCTCTTCGATCCCAAAGCCCTGGCGGATCTCGCGAAAGACTGTAGGGCGAAAGTCGTTGAACGCCACGACCATGCCGAGCTCATGTAGGCGTAAGCGGACAACACTGCGTTTCGCCGAGACACGACGCGCATTCGCCGATGCTGCAACCACGCCGCGGGTCGTAAAGTGGAGCACTTCTTTGCGGAGCGCGACGTTGAGCTGCGGCTCCAAGTCCATATTGACGTCGCTGTACCGATCCTCGCGACTGCTCTCGCCCTCGCTTGTCTGTGTGGACCGCCAGGACGCAGGTGTCGGCCATTGCCGCAAGGCGTCGCCGTTTGTCACCAGCCAGATCACTAGATCAATCAAGCCTTTGGAGGCCTGCACTAAGAACGTGACGTTGCGGATGGTCATCACCAATGGCGACTGGGTCTCAAATGACACCATGTCCACGACCCAGAGCGAAATTAGCACGATCTGGTAGACAATGTAGACGGTCGTGAACACACGCGCGCTGCGGATGACGTCTTTCTTGGCTTGGAGGGCTTCGCGGATGCCGCCGTGGGGATACGCACGGGTCTCCAAGGCCGCAAGGCTCACGGCACACACGACCGAGAGCACGACGACAGTATAATACAAGAGCTGCAAGGTTGTATCGCGTTCCGTGACGTAACAAAACGGATCTTCGCTCGTCTGGAATTCGAGGTCCGAGAGCCAGAGGCCAGTGGCAAAGAGCCCGCCAATGCCCCACGCAAACGCGTGGTACAAGCGCATGCTCTGCTGGACATTCGTGAACGGATTCGTGGCACAGCGATAGAGGTCGAGCGCAATGTTGACAAACCAGCACTCGGACGCAATGAGGCAAAACTGACTGAGCGCCGCCAAGGCGCGGCAGCCGAGCGGACCGACCATTTCGTCCCATAGAAACAGAAAGCGGAGGGCATACACCAAATCGATCACCGCTTTCCAAAAAAGGATCGGGTTGGGGTGGCGCCGCCACCGCCGTCGCCGGAGATACGAGACCACGATGATCGCACAGCTCACGACCGAAATGAGCGCGCCGCTCTGGAGGTAAATCGCCTGCGGCCGCGTGCTAAAGTGCGCATACGAGGGTTGCATGAAGAGGAGAGGAGGAGAGAGGAGAGGAGAGGCCGTGGGGACTGTCCTCTGCGAGACGACAGGTGACGACTGGAGCGACTGGAGCGATGGGTGGCGGGGAACCGAGACTGATTGAATCTGTACTGCCAGTCAATCGATGCGACACTTCCACGTCCTGTAAGAAGTAGTAGTAGTAGGACGATCCGGTCGTGTCGGGAAATGGATGGAGATTGCGATTGCGACGCCGTCGGCAGAGAGTGGCAGGCGATGAGAATGGGTGAAGTGAGAGAGCGAGTGGAATGAAGGATGCGTCCTTGCTTACCCATGCTTGTCATTCGCGCTGGTGACAAAGTGTTTTCGAACATAACACGTGTTCGTAACATGCAGGTTACACTTTTGGTGGTCGTGGTTATGTTCCCCTTTCTCGAGAAATTGACAGAATGTGAACGTAGTTAGTTTGCTGATCTGGAGAATGGATATGGCCAGCTTCTGTCATGATACTGCGGCCAACACAATTGACAAGCAAACTAAACCAGCGTGGTAATGGTTGCCATTCGCGACAATCACCTCTTTGCTGAATAAGGGCAGCCATGATACGTGTTTGATATTCTACCCCGAGCTGGTTTAAGAACGATTCCCGAGGGCATTTGTTGCACAGTCCCCAAAACTCGCTCGATCCAGCTCGAGCAACGCATCCGAATGGTGGAACAACCTCCTCACAAAGCAACGAGAATGGGTACGCCCGTTCATCAAGCCGTCGTGTGCATTTGATCTGCACGCCAGAGAAGCGCAATACAGAGCACCACTATTCGCGAAACTCAACTGCTCCGGAAGATTCAACTTGAAGCAAGGTTCTACAAATAATCTGCTCCCGTCGACACCGACGCCCGCTCGACCGCGGATATTTGAGACCACCACGCCAGTGAAGCGTGTCGCACTCTTCAAATCGCGTAAGTCGACCTGCTCCAGCAGCATTGATTTGCCCCAGCGTGGCTGCCCAACAATTTGTGAGTGAGGCAGCTCTCGTGATCTTCAGCTCCAAGCGCTGCTGATACAGTACACGCCGAATTGAAGACAAGGGGTGATGGGCAAATAAGATTGCCAATAAGTGAGTATACTAAAAAACTGAAGTAAATAGTGCTGATGAGGTACTCATACTTTGACTTCGTGGCACCCGAACTATCACTTATTGGCAATTACTCGCACAGGTAACATTGAAAGTGAAGGTCAAAGCCTTTCACAAGCCACACATCAAGATGATCATAGCCGCAGGCTTTGGTCAGCGTCAACAAGGCTTTGTCGACCATACGGCTGGTAGCGAATTTCTGCGATTGGCAGATTTGATTCCGTCTATCCCCGGCTGACATTCGCCATTTCCTCTTCTCCCGTGCACCAAGAAACTTAGCAGCACCACAGTGCAATCATGGCGCCGACCGGAAGCGGCTCGTTCCTAACGTCGCAGTATGTGTACATCGTCGTCGCGCTGTTGCTCGCGCTGTTTGGATATCGCTATAACGAGACTAGCCGTGTGACCGACTGCGCGTCGCTCGCGCGCTCCGGCGTCGTCCACAGCGACGGCCTCCCGACTGTGCTGGTCACCGGTGGAATGGGTTTCATTGGCAGCCACGTCGTTGAGGACCTGCTCGCCAATGGCTTCCACGTACGACCTGAGTGGTTAACCATAGATAGATCCTCATTTTCTAATATTTGTTCTATGACTTTATTTAGGTTGTTGTCTACGATGACATGAGCAACGGCAAATTCCTCGACCGCGGCTCGTCGTCGGTGCTGGTTAAGGATATTACTATCATTGATGACTATTCATTCATTGTGCACAAGGTGCGTCTGTTAGCCCCCTCTCTTCTCTTCCCCATACAGTGTCTAACGCTACGCACCTCTAGATCGATTACATTGTGCACTTGGCGGCGGCAATCTCGGTTGAAGAGAGCACGCGCTTGCCGGAAAAGTACGAGCGCATCAACGTC
>JAADVD010000154.1:0-63382 GCA_023334535.1 Pythium vanterpoolii | reverse complement strand
CTTCGCGCCCTGTTGAAAGCCACCGGCCGTTGTGGTCTCCATCTCCACTTCGTCCGTCATATAAATCATCGCACCGGACTCGGCACGCAGACACTGTTGCGGCTCCAACTCGATATGGATCACTTGTGACTCGTGGCCTTCAATCGTTGCCGCCTTAGTGAAATCAATGGGCACGAACACGTCGTTCTCGGTTGGTTCATGATGGCCCACAATCTGTGCTTCCTGCAGAGGCTCTTGTTTGCTGGTACCCTCTGGCGCCGGTGCTTTGTCAAAAGTCGGAGAAGATTCTAACGGGCGCGGAAAGCCCGGGAGCTCACGCACTGTCTTGCGCAGAGCCGAGTTGTAAAACACCACGTCACCTGTCGCCCATCTGTGTCAGCGTGACGAAGATATGATAAAGAACTACATGGCATCGCACCATTTCGACGCGTGATCTTCTCCCAGCCGTCTGGCAGCGCGGCCGAGAAGCTGCGCACACTTGGGGACCACGTGCGATTAAGGAGGCAGGCTCTGGAGGCCACAGCAGTCGCGCCACGAGCTACGACCACGTTCTTCGTCGCCAACATCATCATTCCGTCGATTGCACATCGCAGCAAAAATCACTCTTGGAGGCCGTATAGTTCTTGCGGCCACGACAGTTGATACAACAGTAAGTGTTGAAGGTAAAGAGCCACATTTTCAACCATCATTCTTTGGATACACCGCAGAATGCTTGCAGTGTTGCTGCTGCAGTTCGTTGCAGCTATCTCAGGGCCTGCTTGCTGGATGCTCGTGGTCTCTTCAATGCAGTTCGCTCCTCCCATGTTGGGTTGCATTGAACAACTGCGTACACGATACAATACTGTCATAGCCGCAAATACCTACAAGACCTCGCTCATATATGCTCTACACAGCCTCTCCCTGGCGAAGTTACCCCCATTTTGGTGCAGAGCGTGGGTCGCAAAACCACCTCACCCACCACCAGCCACAGGCAGAATTCACCAACACGGAGTTTCAAATGGTTTAATCTATCGATACTCCTGTGCGGATGCGACATCCAGTCTTTCACAGTACGCCCTCCTTGCATCCGTCTGCTGTAGATTGGTTCAGATCACGAGGTTACTGGTGAGGAATCAATCCACAGTGGACGGCGGCGTGATCCAAGTTTCTCTTCAAGACAGATTTTCAAATCGTTAAAAATGTTTAAAGGCATGGTCACGAAGAAAACTGCAACCTGACAAGACAAAAAAGCGATGGGACGTTTGGGTTCTTTGAGTGTTTTGGATTCTTCTGGAATAGAGCGTATGGGAGAAAGTGGGTTTTGATAAAGCACATCGATCCTGAAGCCAAGAGAGGCTGGTGGGGTTTGTCCACAACGGATGGGCTCAGAGCAGTCAGTATCACAGCGGACGTCCGACGATAGTTCTCGCGTGGCAACCAAAATGGTTAGCGAGATGGTAGATGCCTAACAACAGGAAATGTGTGGTGAGAATCTGACTTGCAACCTTTCACTCTCCGGATCCGGATATATCGCTAATTTTGGCGTTCAAACCGATTGGGCCGAATGGCTGTTCTCTGTTTACACGGGTCGCTCCATCGCACATGTCGGTTACCCGCACTTTTTCAAACTGAAACGGCACACAACCCTAGATCCAAAACTCCCGCCATTTTGAAGAAAAACCCATTGGTGATGGGCGAAAAACCTCATTGCAGCCATTCATAAACGAGAAACGGCAAGGGGCGGGACCACAGGTTGCACTCGTAAAATACACATTTCTTTCCTTTCGTTTATTTTGCTTTCTTTTCTTTTTCTTTCAAATGTTCAAAAATAGCCGAAAGGCGGAGCAACTTCACCGATTTCTGAGCGATCGACAAACATTCCTAATTCTTGTGCACTTTCAGCCCCTCGTTGTAATCATATGATTTGTATGGATATGGAGCATGACATCCTACCTCAGACTATAGTCCAATCGGATCGAGGGGCAGTTTCAAATCTTGTTTCCGATCCGGCAACATCTCCTCACGACGTCAGAGGGTATCCCTAACCACCTCTCTAACCTCTTTTAGATTTCCAGAAGTGATGGATTTGGCGCCGAAACCCTCCCCAGTGACAAAAATAAAATACATGCGCCGACCAAGCTAAGAGAGAGGTCAGAAATTCAAAAATAACTAACCGACAAGGAAACCGACCTGACGCTTCGCGCGCGCTGTGAACAAGGGGGTGCAGTCAGCTTGGCCCAAAAAAGCCCAGGAAAGAAACAAAACCCCTTGAAACTTTCATTCGACAAAAGTCCCCACTCGAGGCAAAGCCCCCGAGCCAGCCAGACAGGAATCGCCTTCTTCGACAGCAAGCAAAGGTAAGCAGCAAAGGAAATGCATGCGACGGCAGCCTCTGTGGTGGCGGCTTGTGCGTGACGCGCAAGGCGACAGACGCACGGAGAGAGGCACGTGGGTCGGGCGTGGAAGATGGCTGCATCTTGCGATCTTTGCTGCCACGTGGCCTTTCCTCTGGAAGTGTCGCTCAGGGGAAATTGTGCTTGCCAACAGAACAAGTGACTGATGATTTGTGTGTGTCTGCTATAGAACAACATGCGTGAATTGGTTCACATCCAGGGTGGTCAGTGCGGTAACCAGATTGGTGCCAAGTTCTGGGAGGTCATTTCCGATGAGCACGGCGTTGACCCGACTGGTTCGTACCACGGCGACTCGGACCTTCAGTTGGAGCGCATCAATGTGTACTACAACGAAGCCACTGGTGGTCGCTACGTGCCGCGTGCGATCCTAATGGATCTTGAGCCTGGTACCATGGACTCGGTCCGCGCCGGTCCGTATGGCCAGCTGTTCCGCCCCGACAACTTTGTGTTTGGCCAGACCGGTGCTGGTAACAACTGGGCCAAGGGTCACTACACGGAGGGTGCCGAGTTGATCGACTCGGTCCTTGATGTCGTCCGCAAGGAAGCCGAGAGCTGTGACTGCCTCCAGGGCTTCCAGATCACTCACTCGCTCGGTGGTGGTACTGGCTCTGGTATGGGCACCCTTTTGATCTCCAAGATCCGTGAAGAGTACCCGGATCGTATTATGTGCACGTACTCGGTCTGCCCGTCGCCGAAGGTGTCGGACACCGTCGTTGAGCCGTACAACGCCACGCTCTCGGTGCACCAGCTTGTCGAGAACGCTGATGAGGTCATGTGCCTTGACAACGAAGCCCTTTACGATATCTGCTTCCGGACGCTCAAGCTCACGACCCCAACCTACGGTGACCTTAACCACCTCGTCTGTGCCGCCATGTCCGGTATCACGACGTGCTTGCGTTTCCCGGGTCAACTGAACTCGGATCTCCGTAAGTTGGCTGTCAACCTGATCCCGTTCCCGCGTCTCCACTTCTTTATGATCGGTTTCGCGCCGTTGACCTCGCGTGGCTCGCAGCAGTACCGTGCACTCACCGTGCCGGAGCTGACCCAGCAGCAGTTCGATGCGAAGAACATGATGTGCGCCGCTGATCCTCGCCACGGTCGCTACCTCACTGCCGCGTGTATGTTCCGTGGTCGCATGAGCACCAAGGAAGTCGACGAGCAGATGCTCAACGTACAAAACAAGAACTCATCGTACTTCGTCGAGTGGATCCCGAACAACATCAAGGCCAGCGTCTGCGACATCCCTCCGAAGGGCCTCAAGATGTCGACGACCTTCATCGGTAACTCGACCGCTATCCAGGAGATGTTCAAGCGTGTCAGCGAGCAGTTCACGGCCATGTTCCGTCGTAAGGCCTTCTTGCATTGGTACACGGGCGAGGGTATGGATGAGATGGAGTTCACGGAAGCTGAGTCGAACATGAACGACTTGGTGTCGGAGTACCAGCAGTACCAGGATGCTACGGCAGAGGAAGAAGGCGAGTTCGACGAGGACGAGGAGATGGATGAGATGATGTAGACGAAGACCTGATTGGCCCTCGTCTGCATTGGTTTCGTATATATTCCAGTACAATACACCACGCAAGTGGCAACGTATGAACCCCAGCTCCCGCTCTCAACATCCCTCCCAGTAGCTTAACTATCGTCAGATGAGGCTGTCGTTCAGCATTAGCGCAGACCTAATTTTTTATCCTTTGGCGATAATTACTACCTATAAATACTGCATTCTTCATCACGCTCAACACGCATAGAACAAATACGCGATTCCCCTACTCATCAATCGCAGCGCAAAAGACGTGTACATCATGGCCTGTTGGTAATCGTTCGAGTGGTTTTGGATCGCGGCCCGCCTTGTGGAATGATTTCGACCTTTCGAGTGGCTATGATGGACCAATCTTTGAACTCTCTACCGTTTGCCCCAAAGGTCGTTGAATTCCTTGCCGTTTGCTCAAGGGTCGTTGAACAGTCGGAGCATCATCAGCATTGCTCAGTTGGCTGCACTTGTCGCGATGTAGCCATCCGTCGATTCGAGAGTTCTCTTCGTCTTTGCAGGAGTGTCACAGTCAGTATAATGAGGTTCGTATCACTATTCTTAGACGTGTGTGCCAACCTTGAAGTGGTGCACTCACGGCTATCCCCAGGTCCTGATGCTACGGCGATGTTGATGAGCCAACGCAAGACTATGACACCTCTGGTGTGCTGTCGGCAACCGCCAACGCTTGTTGTCATGATCGTCTCGCGCGTACAGGACGCAGCCCCCTCGTCGTCCACGCGATCGTCGCCACACACCGCCGTCTCTCACTTTCCCGTTTCGGCCGCTGCCGCCTGCGCCTCTGCTGTGGCAGTGGCCAACCCCTCTGCGTGCGTCATCCGCGTAGCCGCCGAGGGCGCGACATATACACCGTTTCGCTCGACGTTCTTTCACGATCCGGTTGTGAATCCACGGTTACGTGGCGAAGGCGGCGAGCCCGACGACCGCGTGAGTGCGCGCGAGTCTAGACGCCTGTGGACTGCAAACGGTCCACTTATCAACCCACGGACTGTCAAGACCGCGACATGCCCCGGCTCCGCTTTTAAGAACCAAGCGCTAAGTGCTGACCGACTCTACAGCACGAACCGCCAGTCGCTCGGCTACGATGTCCACCGTACGTTGCCGTAGTACTGAAGGTTTCGAATTCAACTGGTATACTCATAACGTATCGATCTATTTGTCTTAGGATCGCTTCGTGGGACTAGTCTTTGCAGCACGACCAAGCGTTTTGACATGGTGCGTTCTTATTAGGGTCTTGGGAGCTTGGAGATTGACGAGCTCAGTCTAAAGCGGCGTATCCATTAGAAACCGAGGACCGCCGTGAGTGTCGGCCCCGGCTCCTACAACCTCACAGTCGCGTCATGCCGTCAAATCCACCATCCACCACAAACAGAACCGCCTCGGAGTACAGTACGGTCAACCGCTCTTTCTCTCGATGGATGTACATGTGTCTCACCACTTCCATACTCTAGGTGGCCGTGCTTCCATCGGATCGCCTCACACAGTGGGGCGGGCGACCGGACCTACGGCCCATGGACAGTGCCGACGAGTGGAAAATCACCTCTGATAAGCCGTCACCCACAGCGCACACGTTCCAGCGGTCACACCAGGGGACTTGGATCGACCAGATCGAAGCGCGTCAGCGTCGGACGGATCCGCTAGCCACGCCGCTTCCTCTATCGGCCAAAGAGAGAGCACGGCGAGCACGGCCAGAGACCCGGCTCCCAAATTTCGTCCAGGGCACTCGGAACCCCGTGGCTACCAAAGCTAGTGCGATTACGATGCTGAACCAAAGCCCCCAACAGCGAGAGCAACAAGCGCTGTCCGCGACAGTAGTAGTAGTACCATCCCCACCAAAACTCGACCACCAGACAATCCTCGTTTCGATTCCACCATTCGAGCCGATGGCCTCCTAGTCACCAGGCCAAGAAAACCATTACCTATCTATCTATTCTATTCCGCCAGTGCTTCATTCCCTCTCGATCGCTTCCCAATAATATCGACAAACGACCGCGATGGATTCAGCGCCGGTCGCGTGGCTTCGAGCTGTCGCGACAGTGGCGAGTTCTCAGGCAATTGGAGACAGCTCCGCAGCTGGGCAAGCGCGATCGTATTGAGCATGGGCCGCGTCTGCAGATACCGCGACATCACTTTTTGCTTAATCGAAACGTGGTCTTTGGCCAAATAAAACGTCCGCATAATCTCGTTTTCGCTGATTTGTACACGCCCCACGCGCTCTTCAAAGCGGAATTCCGGACACAGTCGTAATTGCTGGTAAGTGTCGTCTGAGATCTGGATCCGCCCGGGCGTGCCCCTGGATTCCATGAGGTTGGCAACGACGGTATTGTGGCCCCAGATAAGGTAACGTGGTTTCTTGATGCCGACGACGCCGCCCACGACCTTGCCCGTGTGGATCCCAATGCGCATTTGCAGCGAGACCTTGGCGTCGTCGCAAAAGCGGTCGATCTCGTGCAGCATTTCAATCGCAAACGCCGTGATCGCCGCGGCGTGATGCTTTTCGCTTTTGTAATCCGGTAAGCCGCCAATTACGATGAACGCATCGCCGACGGTATCCATTTTGTAGATCCCGAGGGAATCCAAGTGCTTGTCAAATGCCGAGTAGATCTTGTTGAGCAAGATGCAAATATCCCCGGGCTTGAGCGTCGCACCGAGGGAGGTGAACCCGACCATGTCCGAGTAGAGGAGTGTGACCTCGGCGAGCTCGTCGACGACCGTGGCTTGCCGCATGAGGGCTTCGGCATACTGGGGCGACGGCAGCATATTCGCTAGCAAATCTTCGCACTTCTGTTTCTCGAGGCTGAGGGTACACTTGAGCAAAAAATCGTGGCGTAACCCCAGCTCGCGCTTGTAGGCAAAGTGCCCGGTGAGCACCGTCACAGCTACATACAGGAGAAAACTCTCGGTGCGTTGGTACCAGCTCTCGCGACCGCGCGCAATACGCAGGGCGACGTAAAGACCAAACGACCATGCGTTCACGAGCGTGGCATTGAGAAACCGTAGGCGAATCGCCAGCCCAAAGATGACTGCGTTGAGGATACTCAGATCCAATTGATAAGAGAAAGAGGACGTTCCCCCCGAGGACGAGGCCTCGCTGATCGAGTAGAGCAGTTGGATATCGGTCAGCGTAACCAACAACGCGCTGCAGGTGACACTCACGAGTTCCTTGCGTTTGTAAAAGTGCCGCGGGAACCGCTGGATGAGGTAGTGGGCCAGCATCGACGCCACAAGGATCGCGGCGTTGAGGCCGTACCGAACATTGCCTTCCACGGATGTTGTGGTCTCATTGTACACTTGCGACACAATCGTAAGCGCGGTCACGGCCGCAAACAACCGGACGGCATTGACCACTTGTGAGGCACTCTCGCGCGTGTCGTCGGCGCGAAAGACGGTCTCCATTTCTTCGGCCGTACCGCTAATCCCCTTGCGGTCTAGCGCGTCCATGGCCGGCGAGGGGTCGACCACTGAACTGGAAAACGTGGGTTTCGTTCGCCTCTTTTTGGGCTGGAATTGCAGCGTGGTGTGGCTGATCTCGACCGCGTTCATATAGCCAATGTAGTCGTCGCTTCGATGGTGGAGCGCGGCGTTCTGGATCACGTGCGACCGAATGCACTCTTCGACGGCCCCGTCCAAGGCCGACGCAATGTCCACTTGCTCTTGCCGCGGGGGCGCGCGCTTGCCGTCGAGCCAATAGAGCTTGACCATGCCTTTGCCCTTAAGGTTCATCATGCCACGGTCGGTCACACTATAACAGCCCGACCGCAAGAGGAGGTGCCGCGTGCGGTCGCTGATCTGGATTTTCCCCGGCAGACACGACGAGCAAATGCGCGACGAGGTGTTGACGGTATCCCCAAACAAGTGGTAGCTATAGGTCTTGCTGCCGACGACACCGGCGACGACCGGGCCGGAGTGAATGCCAATCTGCAGTTGGATCTCGACGCCATTGAACGTCCACTGCTCGGTCTCGCGAATGCGCATCATCGTGAGCGCCATGTCAGCGACTTTTTCGCAATGGTATGGATCGTAGTACGGCACGCCGGCCGCACACATGTAGGTCTCGGCAATGGCTTCGACTTTGTAAACACCTCGTGCATCGGTCGCTTTGTCAAAGCAGAAGACAATGCGGTTGATCAGCTTCACAAGCTCGATCGCGCTGGCGTGCTTGGCAAGCGCTTGGAAATTGCTCACGTAGCAAAACAGAATCGACACTTCGTCGTAGTACTCGGCAAGCTCGTCGGTGCGGTTCTGTTTGAGGTTCTCCTTGATGTGGACCGGCAGCATGGTTTCCAATAAATCCTCGCGGCGTTTGCGTTCTTCGGCGACCCGCAAACGCTCGACGAACTCGAGGCGCACGTGGCGCTCGCTGTAGTAGGCCGACAGCATACAGAACGCCGCCATGGCAATGCTCACGGTTGTTTCGAGCTGTTGGAAGAACGCGCACTCCTTGCAAAACACAACCACAAACGTGATCTTGGAGACGAGGTGGCACCCAAAGCACAGCGTCGCGGTCGTAAAGCGCATGCCTGAGGCGTTAAAAACCAGTAGGAAATACACGAGCAGCATCATGCGGATGCTGGTTTGGGAGCAAAACAGCGTGGCCTCGGCAATCGCCTGGGCATTGGCGTCGTTGTCGTTGTCGTTCCACACGTGCGCGAGAAACAAGAGCCGCGGGAGGACGAGGAAGAGACCGTGGAGCACATAATGCACAAACACGAGCTGGTCAAAGTGGCGGGCAAACCATGACGCGTACGACGCGGCGTAAAAGCCCACGGCGAGAAGCATCAGCGCAACTCGCGAGGCAAAGAGACTGGACTGCGACGCGAGCGGATGGGTCACGTACTGCCCCAGGAGCAAGCCGGCATTGAGAAACACCACAAGCTGATTTGCAAAGCGCACTTTGGAGACCACGTAGACGTTGTAGTGCTTGCGAAAGATTTCGTCGAGACTGGCGTCGCGGAACCGCAAGGGGAAAAACTGTAGGCCCGCGTGCTTGCGCGTGGCGCGGCCGGGGCGACCGCGGTGACCGTGGCGGCCATGGCTGCGGCCACTGCTGTCGGCTTCGCTGAGCGAGGCGAGTGCGGGCTGGACCTTGGACGAGCCGTACACTGGTGCGTGGTTGAGTGATCGTCGCGGGTTCGCAAGCTGGGCCGCGGCCGGTGTAATGAGCGTGTTGGTCGGGAGGATCTCGTGGGCCGGAAAGAGAAAGCTCCGATGCCGCATGCTGCGCTTGCGGTCGGACGTCGCGCTGCTGGCCGACGATGTCGAGCCAGTGCGCGGTGAGAGGTTCTGCAACGCTGTGGCGGCCGCGACGCTGTGGCTAATCTCCACGGCCGACGCCGACATCGTGGGCAGTGACAACGACATCGAGAGGCGCGGCCCGACGATCGACGCCGTGGTCTCAGACGGCACGATCGCGGGCACGGGTGACGCTGCGCGCACATCGCCCATTGCAAATGCCGGGTCGACGGATGAGGTTTTAGACTAGTACTACACACCGGTTACAAAGCCTCATGGCCGTCTGCAAACATAGAGAGATGCCTAGATGTGTATTTATATCACAACCTAGAAGACAGAGGAGACAACCTAGAAGACAGAGGAGACGGAGAGGTGTGATGCACTAGAAATATATATAAATCGATAGCAGTCGATAGGTGGAGAACATCCGCTACCATCACGCAATTGGCGCAATGTTCCATGGCTTAAATGCCACGCGATTAAAGCGACACGCGTACTGTAGACGATTACGCCTTCACGGGTTTGGGGCGTTTGGTCGGCGTCCGACCAGGGATCTAGATAGTGAGAGAGAGAGAGAGAGAGGGCGTGAGCAACCCACTGCCCAATGCAAAATTGCATACGCGAGTTCGGTACCAGTGTCTCAGGGTGCTGGGGGTCGGGCACCCACGCGATGTTGCTGACATTGTGCGACTCTTTAAAAAGCATGGTAAACTCGCCGACGCGTTCGACGCGGCCGCCCCAGAGGTACACGCGGCCGCTCTTGAGCACGAGCTGAGTCTGCAGTAGCTGCAGAATGTCGCCGACGCGCACGTGCTGCGCGACGCCCTTGGTCAGCACGAGAGACACACAGCCCGAGTCGTCGCCCACCAAGAGCGTGGCATTCGCGCCACTTGCAAGTGATTCGTCTTTGGCATTGGATTCCATCACAATGGCTTTCAGGTAGCACTCCTTGTCGCTCATGGACGGTGCCAAGTCCTTGATCTTGAGGAAAGTTGGCTTTTTGCGCGGCGTTGGTGTGCCCATTTGCCCCGAAAGCCGCCGCTCGCTCGCACTTGGCGTTGCCTCCATATTTATTCGGGGCGATTTCCAGAGGTCTGGAGCGGAAATGTACGGTACTTCACTCGTATAGAAGACCTAGAAACCCAAAATAGAAACGATCGTCAATGGACGCTAACGTTTCTAAACAGTTCATTGACTTCAACTAATGGGGTAAACAACGGGAAAAGAAACCAAGAACCGACAGCCGCACGGCGCACCGCGATTGCGCGCCGTTGCTGTCGTTCTTTGAGGCCGTTAAAATTGAGCGCCGCGTGTATGCGTCGATTGCATCGCCTTCTACACACACATTCATTGGCACTTTTGCCGGTGCAATTCGGCCTCTAGGAAGGCCCAAAGTGGTGCACGGTTTCCCTTTTCGTGAGTTAGGAAGAGGGACATGAAGCGATTGTTCCAGAAGACACCTAGTACGTCAGCGCTAAGCAAAGACAACTTGCAGTCATCTCCAGACCGCGCTGACGACCGCTCGCCCAGTCGTCGCGAGCAAAGTCAGCGTGAGCGGCATTCGTATTCGCCCGAAAAGTTGGCATCGATCTTTCGGCGGACAAGTCCCGACAAACGCGCTAGTCAGGAAACGAGTGTTACGAGAGTACAAGAAAAGAATGTGGCGAACGAGCGAACACTGACCCGCGCAGCCAGCACGAGCATCAGCGACGATGAGCTACACTGTAAAGTGCTCGAGTACATGACGGCGGCGAGCGAGGCGGCACAGGACGCGGCGTTGCGTGAGATCCACACAGCGCTTGTAGAAGATGGCGCAACGAGCAGTGCGAGCATGTAAGGAATAGTGCTTGTGGGGAACGAGGGATGTCCTTGGTCGGCTGATACTTGTTGAGGACAGGCGCGTGAGTAAAAACGACACGGACAAGGTAATAAGTGTCAGTGCCCAGCGCCTACGACTCGCGTTCCAGCGACGACTAGATGGGTTCAACGCAGCACTGCTGCAGGCCCCGGTTCAAGCAGCTTCATCATTTTTTAATGATGGTGACGAAGCGTTGGATCGAGTTATTATCGCGCTGGATGTTCTAAGAGAACTGCTGAGTGAACGCGAGACAAACGCTGTTAGCCATGTGATTTTAGTCGTGAGCGAACGACTCCCATCGACGCTCGTAAAAGTGCTCAAGGCGTGCGCACAGCTGGGCGGTGCACAGACACCAAATGACGGACGTGTCGCAGACGCCATCCTCGCGCTATTGGCACACTTGGTTTGCTTTCAAGAAACCGCCCATGAGCTCTCCGAGGCGTCGACTCTCCATCGACTCTTCCACTTGACATTCGAGTCTACGGAGCGGCAGTTTGTCACTCTCCAGGTAGGTCTTTGAAATCGCTCGGCATGGACCTTGAATCTTGATTACCTGACGTTTTCTGTTCTTGTTATCAAGCTCATTGAGGCACTAGTGGCATCCACGCAAGGACCGTTGTGGAGTGCCGTGCTCACGCATCTACACGACCACCAATGCCTACTTGAACTGCTTGCGACGGTGAAGACGGCGGAAAGTTTGGTCAAAGTCATCTCCATTTGCGCGCGGGTGTTACGCGCAGCCTATGAGCGCAAGTATCTCGCTCTCCACAAGCAGCTGCGCATCAAGCAATTTTACATGAACACGTTCACGATCTTCAAAGCAACTTATCCAGTCGATGAGAGCGTTAATCCATTGCCACACCAAGATGCACTTCGTATCGCCATTGGGGAACTGTGTGTGAGCGGCAGCGAAAGCGCGCTGGTCGTTGCAGACGTCACAGATGACCAGTGCTTTGCATTGTGTGCGGAAAAGACCCCGTCGAAAGTCTCCTATTTCAACGTGGAGGCCATTGTGCTCGTGGGCCACTTTCTCGACTTTCTTCACCAACGGTGTGAGGACATAACTACTCACACAGCGGTGCACGAACGCTTGGAGTGTCAGTACATTCAGAAGATTGGACGTCTGATTGCTGAAAACCGGTTCGACTATGTCCTCATTCGGGTGCGTGAATTTCGCTTTGTGATGCAATGACTAGAGGTGTGACATTTTGTGAATACGTGTCAGCGCTCCGGTATTATGGAGCAACTGCTCAGAAGACTTCACAAGCTGTCGGATCTCTCTAAGCATGCAGTGGGTTCTGTGCTTGCGGCGACTGCCATCGAAGCGAACGTCATTCCATACTCAGAGCTCACAACGATTGCAGTCTACATTGGCCACCCGATCCAAGCTGTCTCGACGCGCAACCGCGGTGGTGATCTTATAGTGCTGCTGGGCTTTGTGGTCAATCTACTTCGCTTCAACAATGCCTATCGACGTATTCTACGGACCACAGGGGTGATCGGAGCCATTCTCTCGCTCTTCCAGACCCAGACCGTGCTTGTCTCATCGAACGAAGTGGCGTCCACGAAAATTAACGTGGTGTATCCAACTAGTGAACTCAAGATGGGTCACAGCAGTATGCATCGCTGCCAGTCGCCAGAGGCTGCGGCAGATGATTGGGTGCTCCCTGTCAACGCCAATAACCTCGTCCAGTTTTTGACTTCACATTGTCGCCAAAATTGTGTCGGGCGGAAAGCCGAAACAACCCACAAAGCCGTAAACCGTCGTGCGTTTGATCTCATACTCGAAGCACTGACGGCATTTGCCGACCAACCCACGAGCGATTCCACCGTAGGCACAAATGCAGAAGAAGCCGAAGAGACTGTGCGAATGGGGTTGTGCGACCCGCCAGTCTTGGAGTGTCTTTGTGTACTGCTTGCGACCAAGCAGTACCAAGACAGTGCACTACTGCTCTGGTTGTCGATCCTCCACATTGCGCTTCGTATCAAGAATCAAAATACCAGCATCTACGACACCGTTAACTGCTTTCTCCAGTCGCTTCGATATGTGGCATTGTCGCACTACTACAAGAATGAACCGGACGTCAAGTTTGCGTTTCAAGCGTCGGTTGAAGTGCTTTGCAATGGGCTCCACTTTCTCGAGGCCACGTTGCGGCCAGATTCGCAACTCGTTGACCCTTACAATCTGGTCACAAATTTAGGAGGATCGCCATTGCTGAGACTTACCAGCAAAGCGGATCGTGATCGCTTGCTGCTCGCGGTGGTCGACAGCGGTGGCTTGTACACGTGCCTTGCGTTGTGCTGTGCACTGGCCCGCACCATAGATGAAGATGACAATCAGTCAGCTCTTCCGACGGCAATCTACAGCAGCAGTGATTCTGCTTTCATACTATCGACGCGATTGGTCCACGTTCTTGTCGATTCAAGCGCAAGCATCGCGAATCTCTTGGACTGGTGCGTTCCTCCGTGTCTCCCTTCAAAGCCAACTGAATCGTTCACGCTTTCTTGTGTTTGTAGCGCCGTCACTTTCGATTTCTACGGCAGATTGCTTCATCAGTACGTCTCACATCGCGTCAAGCAACACAAGAGCCATGGCGTTAGCGAGGAGTCAAGCGGAACACTTTGCCAGTCGCTATTGCAAGGACTGCTCGGCTTTGCAGTCAACGACTACGAGATCGCACGCTGTGAAGCAGAGTGCGATTCAGTGGTGAACACAATGATGCAAAAGACTATCACTCACCCAGGCGCCGTCGTCTTGCTCGTTCAACTTCTTCGGTTGTGGTCAAGCGATGTGCGGACTGACCACACTGACCGTTTCCTTCGACATGTGGGCGATCTGTTGGAAATGTACGAAGTACCAAACCTGGCATTCATTTTGGATTTGTCTCTAACTCTTCGTATCTACATAGACCAGAGAATGCTCGTGCGTGTGGGACGGTGGGTCTAGCCGATGTCCTACTAACGAATTTTGCAAAGATGAGCTACCAGCGCAATTCAAATGGTGTTGACGCCACGACCGTCGATGCCGACTCTCTTGGCATGAGCATGGTCGACAAGGAAAGTCGGTATCAAACGTTGTTGCTGAAGATGCTGGAGAGTGCAGTCGCCGGTGGGATCTCCCACAACCTCGCGTGTCGCTGGATCAGGCTACTTGTCGATACGTCGGCGACTCCGCAAAGCGATAATATGAAGGAAGAAGGCCGGATGGTGGTTCGTGGTACGCAGCTTCTCGAAGTACTCGTCAAGCTTGCCATCAACAGCGTGGCTGCTTCTTCGTGCGAGAAGATTCCAGCGATTACATTCGACTCGTCGCGGGACGGTTTTGCGCAGATGCAAATCCCTGAAGTGCTAGTGCGAACGCAAGGCTCGTCTGCTTTCCAAGACCTCGTGCCGGCGTCAGCTACCTCTTCCTCCTTTGCCGCGCTCACGTCCAAAGTCTGGCCGCCAACAGATGGCTACACAGTAATGGTGTGGTTTCGTATCGATGCTGTCGAGGCTAAAGACGCACGCGAACAGCATTATTGGGACATGCTCATGGCGAGTCGGTGCGTACTGTGCCTCAAGGATATGAAAGACGAGACCGCGCTCAAGTGTTCGCATCGTGCGTGCCGCGCGTGCCATGACGCGTTGGTCAACTGTGGTGGCGAGTGTGTCGTGTGCAACGCGCCAATGTTTTACCTTTTTCGCTTTCGGTCCGGCGATACCAAATCCGTCAGTGAACTGTTCCTGCGGGGGTCCAAGTTATTCATGCGAACCAGTGCGGCCTCAAAGACGGCTATCCACCAGTTCAACCACGCGTCTTTACAGACTGGAAAATGGTACCACGTCGCTGTGGTCCACTCGCGCCAGCGCTTCCAGTCCAGCCACGTCGCGCTTTACCTCAATGGGCTTCTTCAAGACACAGCCAAGGTCTCGTACCCGTCCAACATCTCGAGTGGGCAGCCGCTCAGCGGATTAGTTGGGATCCCTTCCCAGGCGCGACGCATTTCGACGTCCAGGTGGACAGTCGGCTCGTTCTACTTGTTGGAGGACGCATTGTCGGCACATTTGGTCAACGCCGCGTTCGCGATCGGTCCATCCTACAGCGGTCTCTATGCCGGTCCAAGCGGGAGCAATGAACTGCTAATCAGTGTGGACCACCTATCGGTAGAGAGTCTTTTGCTGCTCGACGAGTATACGCGCGATCCGATCCGCACGCTGATCGAGTCGGTCGAAGCAGCTGAACGAAGTGGGCGGAACTCGATCCTTCGCAGCAGTTTGTCATTGGCGTCCGCGGCGTCCTCTGCTGCGGCCGCCATAGTTCAAGATATCAAGACGAGAGGCACGAGCGCGAGTATCTTTGGTCGCATCGCGTCGGCGGTGCCGATCGTTAGCATGCCGCTGGCTCACGATCGCATCACACTGGTTTATAGTTCAGCCACGGCAGTCGGCATCGACTTGTCCGTGATACCCAACGGCAAGTGTGACGGTCGGCCGCTGGCACAGCTACTCGGAGGCGCCGAAATCCGTTCATCGTTCAGCCTCGCCGACACGCTCCATGATCTATGTGGGTCTGGCGCACGGTTTGTATACATGCTAATGGAGCATGCCAATAGCGCAGCCCAGCTCGAGCTTACGCTTGAAATGCTGTGGCAACTGCTCGACAGCCATCCCAAGAACCTTGCGGCCATGGAGAACGAGCACGGCTACGGTATCATTAATTACCTGCTCCACCAGAAGCCAGGAACGATGCTGACAGGCAAGGCACTTGTGCAGTTGTTTCGCATCGTTGGTCTGGATATCGACCACGAGACGTCAGCCTCGATGCCGTGTCGCGAAAGTGCAATCCGGAATCTGCTAGCGCTGCAGCACTTTATTCTCGACTATTCGCTTTGGCAACACGCATCAATCTCAATTCAGAAGACTCTGTTCTCGTCGCTCTACGCCTCAATGATGACCGGTGGCGATCAAGTTGAGGCGCTTATGCGGCGCGAACGCAATCGCGCGCAGCTCCAGTCGCTGTCGATTGTGCGCCAGTTGCTGTACGTGTTTCTAGATCACGACGTCGACAGCGAGTTGCTGCGAGTCATTGCCGACCTCATTCTAGTGTGTTTAATGGACAACAACAGCACAGGGACGCGCAGCGACTCGACCCACGTGGAATCCAACTTTGCCGAGATCGCGTCGTTTCTCGCCAGCTCCTTGTCGCCACGGTTTGCGCGAAGCCGTGATGGGTTTGAGGAGCCAGCAACTACCAACAAGCCTCAAGCAGCCAAGGATCCTTCGCCAGCTGATCGCCGTCGATTAGATCGGCTTGTTGATTGGCCTTCGGACATGCAGAGTCCCCTCCATCGTCTTTGTTTGAGCCCGCGAGGAAAGTCCGGACGGATTCAAGGAATCTCAGATACGACTGATTGGATGAGTAAGCGTCTGCCGTCACAACTGTTGATTCCGGCATCACCTCACGTTGTCTCATCCACTCCTTCACTCCTCCGGGTGCGGCAGACCCAAGCGCAAGATATGCTGATCGACATTTTAACCAAGGCGGTCCATAAGCATGATTTCAAGGAGAATCGCGAACGCGACGAACTCGAAGGGTTATACGTCGAGACTACGAGTGGCGTGACAACGCTACCGACGCCAACATCGACACCGACGTCGACTATGTCGGGAGCGCAGCGTTTACAAATGCCGAGCTCTACTACCAAGCTTCATGGTTTTCGTAAAGTACTCTCGCCACGATGGATCGGATACTTTTTATTTCCGACCACCAACTCCTCGAGCTCCGTGGCGATCGCACCGTCAACAGTGATCGCGTCACTCAAGCTGCTCGCGGCGTTGCTCAATCGGTCCCCGTACGAGACAGTCTTCCGCAAAGACGGATACTATCGCCTTTTGGCCCAAGGGCTACCGTGCGACCAACGCGCGTTCTTGGCAGTCGGTAAAGGGACGTCATCGTTTCCCTTTGACCACATGTGGTATGCGCTCATTTGCATGCTGCTTGGGCCACCAGTCGACGGCATGCCGCACGACATTCAGTTTGAAATGTACTTTTTGACCAAGGATTTTGCGCTCAACGTGCAGCGCGATCGACTCGTGAACGGCCACATGGCGTGGGTCATCCTCTCACTCTTGCGACGCCACTACAACGACCCCATGGCGTTTGCGTCATTGCGTATGCTGTGCATCAGTCCTGAGCAATCGATCATGGCTCAAGTCGCGCATGTGCTTTATGCGAGAATTTCGGATGACTCAACGCTGTGCCATGTCCAAGTGCTGGACTTTATATACCACGTCTACACTTCCATGCCGGCACTCCGCCAGCTTGTCGTTCATTCAAGTGTGGCTGCCGGCAGCTCCCACAGCAGCCACACCGGTAGCAGCGGCAGTGGGGGAGACACGAAACTACGAGGCGAGATCCTCGACGAGCTCTCGCTGCTCGCGTGCAGCGCCGCTCGTGCGGAGCTCTTTGTCAAGTATACACCATCGGAGAAGCGCGTCCACCAGACGCTGTTGAACCAGAAGCGAGATCTCACAGCATGGGAGTTTGCCGTGTGTACGGTCGAAATTGCCGAGCAGTGCGCGGCAGAAGACACCGAGGGCGGTGGCGATGACCCATTTCAGCATGCAATTTGTGTGCGGGCCATGAAACTCCTCGTGACGATCTTGTGTGATTTCCTCGTCATGCATGTCAAGGGCGTGGACCACGTTGAAGCGTTCTTCGACAGCCAAGCTGGAAGTGCGCTCGCGCCGTCGCTCCACGACGGTCTCCAACTGCGATTCCAGACGCTCGTCATGATGAATCTGCTCGAGCAAGTGCGCGTCAAATTAACCGACGACTCGCTGCTCTCGGAATACACCGGTTTCGCGCCTAACATGAAAGAATTTATGGCACTGGCTATCCAGAAAATGCACATGTGGCAACGCCCGCAGCACAGCGATGCCTGTCCGAAGGCAATAGCGTCTTGTGGCGATACGGTTCATTTCGCGGGTGGACCGTTTGTCCTGCTGGATTTGGCTCTGTACTTTTTGGGTGACACGACAGCGGGTGTCACGGCAAGCACGAGCAGTGCCTCAGCATCGTCGTCATCCACGTCGACGCTCGGCCAGTTGTTCCAAGATAAGCTGACCAGCGCGGTTACTACCGCCAAAGTCGGCAAGCCTCACAAACGGCGTCATACGCTCAAGAGTCTGCTGCTCGGCAAAGTGCCTTTTGGCTCGAAATCGAAGTCAGTCGAGCTCGAGGGCCTCGCGTCGTCCATGTACGCAGCCGTGAATGCTGTGATTCTTCACGTACTACAAGGGCACGGGTCAGAAGTTTCGGACGACGAATGCGAAACGCTGCTGCAGCTCGTGCACGTGCACCGTGACGTGGTGCTCAACGCTCGCAATACCCAAGACCGCGAGTTTCTGATTTGCCTCTGTCGCTTTTTGCTGCAGCTATTGGCGGCAGGCGGTGGAGACGAAGAAGGACGATGCACCAGCGTGGGGGAATACGATAGATCCCTACAGGAGATTGCAGCTCAAATTTGGATCGATCTTATGCAACTCCAGCGGCCGCTAATCGTGGAGCTGCTCACAGTGGAGCTCCGACGATCGGGCGGTGCCCCCTACGTTGTCAACCTAATGAAGAACGGCTTTGACGTGCTGCTCGAGTGCACGCGCGTCGACCCTGAGACGTCACCGTCGATCGTCGAGTCGCCAGCGTTCAAGAAGTTCAAGGGCTGGCTGGATATCGTTGGACCGCCGCTGACCGAGTTGGAGACGACGCTGGACCGCGTTTTTGTGCGACGAATGGTCGAAGCCAAGGAAGTCATACGGGACGCATGGACGCTGTCCCACAAGCGTAACACGCAGCGGCTCGTGAAAGAGTCTAAGCGATTTGCGAGTCGTGTCGAGTGGGTCGCGACGATACAGCAGGAGCACTTGGAAGCGCTTGTGGACACCCAGCGAAGCGAATTCCGACGACAGCTCAAATGGCGGCAAGACCGCATCGACCGGCACAAGTTTCATGCACGACAGTGGCAGAAATTGCGACTCGATCTGCTCGAACAGGCGTTGCGAGACTGCGACGATGAAGAAGATGAGGCGACGATCATTTCTAACAGCCAGTCACACTCGCTGACGTCGGAGATTGCACGGATAGATCGGCTGGAGATGATGGCGGTGGCGAAGTCGCGTGGTCAGCGCATCTCGTGGCTGCTGGATGCAACGGAAGGACCGTCAAGAATGCGCAAGCGTCTCATTGCAAAGGCTCAGGAGGATGACCAAGGCGAAGCTGCGAAGAATATATCGCCGTCAACACAGTTAGAATCTGGCAATGCTCGACCAGATCGCTTTCCATCGGGGCGACGACGCTTCTCTGAATCCGATCTGGACGACTACGCTCGGTCGCTCGCAGAGGTCGAGTCCATCAACCATGGGTCCAACACACCCGATCAGATCCAGCTACGGCCACCAATGAAGAAGAGGGCCAAAGCAGACAAACCGAGGCCAGCAAGTCGACGGCTCTCGTTTGAAAATGTGCTTCGAGGCATGCCGCCAGACGCTGGAGCGAACGGACGAGATGGGACCCGTGAGCGTCAAGACAGCTCACTCTCAGCCACAAAGGATTGCGGTAGTGGGGAGGATGACGGCCATGATCCAGACGAGTCATTGCCGGGTTTTGGTGCCAACGACGACGATGCGGACGCGGTCGACGAGAAGCTTCGTCCACTGTTGGTCCCGGGCGATGATATTCTCGATATGTTTGACTGTCTCCGCGTCGACGGCATGGACGCATGTCCCGGCGTCTTTCTCCTCTGCAGTGACCACTTATACATTGTCGACAATTATCAGCTCGTGGTCCAGTACGGACCGACGCTTCCTGGTGCTGCATCCGCAACAACGCGACGAGGACCGTTGGAATGGAATAATGACACGGCCGCGACGGCCAAAGTCATGGAAGTGTCTACCGACGCACCGACACGCCTTGAACGTCGCCTCAGTCTTCGATTCCAGGTACCATCACCAGCATTTGACAGCCCACCGACACCGAGCGGCGTGCTCACAATGCAGCGCTCGACGTTCACGCATCAGTGTCGCTTCTGGGCGTATGAAGATGTCGTAGAGCTCCACAAGCGGCGCCACCAGCTTCGCCACGTTGCGCTCGAGCTGTTTGCCCACGATGGACGGAATTACCTGGTACGAATTCCATCCACTGAACTCGCACTCAGACTTATCTCCTAATCTGTTTCCACCTGTAGATTACATTTGAATCGCCGCAGCAACGCGAGAGCGTCTTCCACTCGCTGCTCGCGAAATGCCCCAACGTTCGCGGCGCTGCCAACGGTATGGATCGCACGACAGCGTCTGGCGATCTCTACTCGCAACTCAAGAAATTGCTTCGTCAAAACATGACCGAGCGTTGGATCAGCCGAGAGCTGTCCAACTTTGAGTATCTGATGCACTTGAACACACTGGCGGGTCGTTCCTACAATGATCTGACGCAGTACCCCGTGTTCCCATGGGTGCTCTCGGACTATACGTCGTCTACCCTCGACCTCACGGACCCAGCGGTGTACCGCGACCTCTCCAAGCCCATGGGGGCGCTATACCGAGAAGAAGAGTTCCGGATGCGGTACGAGTCGTTGGTGGACGGCGGGGACAATGATAGCGAGAGCGACAACCCCATGGGAGTCAAGCCGTTCCATTACGGCACGCACTACTCGTCGGCTGGCATTGTGCTGCACTATCTCATGCGCATGGAACCGTTCACGACTCATTTCTTACGGCTTCAAGGTGGCAAATTCGACCACGCCGACCGCCTTTTTTCGAGTGTCGCGAGTGCTTGGAAAAGCGCTGCGGGTAGAGACAATGCCCACAACGGCACGCAAGACGTCAAGGAATTGACGCCCGAGTTCTACTACTTGCCTTCGTTTCTCACAAACCTCAACCACCACGAGTTTGGCCGCGACCAGAACGGATTGATAGTTGACGACGTCGAGCTCCCGCCGTGGGCCCACGGATCCCCACGCGAGTTTGTGCGGTTGAACCGAGAAGCGTTGGAGAGCTCGTTTGTCTCGGCGTATCTGCACCACTGGATCGACCTCATCTTTGGGTACAAGCAGCAAGGTGCCGCGGCCGTCGAGGCTTGTAATCTGTTCTACCACTTGACCTACGAAGGCGCGGTCGATCTGGACGCGATCACGGACGTCGGCGTGCGACGCGCCATGGTCGACCAGATCAGCGAGTTTGGCCAGACACCGTCGCAGCTTTTCAAGACGCCGCATCCGCCGCGAATGCGACTCTTACCGACGGGACTCCCCGTGTTCTCGAACCCGGGTGGAGTACTGAGTAGTGTCTCGAGTGGTGGCTCCTCCGGCACGCCAGAGTACAGTGGCGTCACGATAGGCTCACCGCATCCCCCTACCAGTGGAAACAGCGGACTCGGTCTCTCTAGCAGTTTGGGAAGAGCGACGCTCGCGAGTTCGTTCATTGAAGGCTCGGATATTGTGAGTCGCGTGCACAGCATCCTCACTAACTCGTCGTCGCTCGGTAGCGCATCGGCGGCGTCGCTGGCGGACGACTCGACAGCAATTCTCGACCACGCAGCCGTGCTCCAGCAGGACCCACGACGCGACGTGGGCGTGAATGCCTTGGTTGCTGCCCACCGTGGCCACCAGCATTCATCCTACGCAGGCGGAAGTACACCATCCATTTCGATGCGCATGCGCCAGCTCAGTTCCGGCATCCCAACCGCTCCGATCCACCAAATCGCGATCGCCAGTGCGTCGGTCACACGAGACGAACGCGTTGCCACCGGCGGCGATCGCTGTCTATTGATCCCGCCTCGCCACCACGAGTTTTTTGCGTGGGGCTTCCAAGACCGCTCGCTCAAGGTCTTAACAACCGGCGCAAGCGAAGTCGCTCACGGCGGCGACTCGAAAATCGTCGCGTCGTTTGAAATCGAGTTTTCCATCAGCGTCGCGTGCATGACGTCGGACGGGCGGACGTTGATTGCCGGTGGCGCTGTCGCGCCAGTGGTGCGGCTCTGGCAATTCAGCGCGACAAAGAAATCGGTCGTGTCATCGGGCAGCAGCGCCGGCGTCGCCGGCGTCGGCCGCAAACGTGCCTACAGCGTCGGTCTCCACTCGACGGCCCAGCCGTCGCGGTCGCTTGTGCCTTTGGCTACGCTCTGTTCGCCGTCGCACGGTGCACCGATCACGTCTGTGCAAGTGTGTCGCGCCTACAGCGTCGTTGTGAGCGGCTGTGCTGGTGGTGCTGCTGTGCTCTGGGATCTCAACCGGCTCCGGTACTCGCGGACGCTGACGCCGCGCCACTCGGACGACAACATGCGCGAGCCCATTAGCGCAATCGCGATCAATGAAGTCACCGGCGACATTGTCGTCGCGTGTGGTGCCGTGTTTGCCGTGTACGACGTGAACGGCGAGACGCTCGCGCGATTGCGGTCCGAGACGCTTCTCCACGACGCGCAGTATCCTCGCGGCCTTATTACGAGTATGGCGGTGAACCGCAGCGAGACCTCGGCGTGGTGTCGCGAACAGGCAGTCATCACGGGCCACGCTGACGGTGTGCTGTGTATCTGGGCGTATGCCCACACAGGGTATGGTGACGGCAACATCGCGATTCAACTCAAAGGCCGCCACATGATCACCAAGACACTGGCAGGGAATATGGGAAATGCAGCGACGGTGCGGAGTGCGATCACGAGTGTGCTGTTGACGACAGACGAGCGCAAGCTGTTTACGGGCAACGCCGATGGATTACTGTCGCTGTGGACGCCTCCAACAGCGTCAGGTGGCGGTGCACCCACGACACCTACCAAGGCAATGTCGGCGAGTGCGAGTCCACTGGCGATCGACCCCGCCAGTCTTTTGTGACTTGACAGTGAGTCTTACTGAATGTAGCCATGTGGTAATCTATAAAATAAGTAGATGAAGTGTAACCTCACAGATAAGCGTAACCCACCGTATACCGTGCAAACGTATAGGCAAATATACACCAACATGCATGAGTGGAGGTGATGACGTGCACTCTGCTGTCGAAAAGCTACAGAATCCAGATCCATTGCGCAAACTCGAACCGCACCACATGCACACGTGCGGAAGCAGTCGCGATCCGCCAAGCGGCGCGTCGCCACCACATCAAACCATCACGTCCCCATTCGTACCAGTGCATCCTTCATTTCCTGAGTAGCATGCGCTCCATGCATGCGCTTCGAGCCCGCGCCTCGCGTGCTGCGGCACCGCGTCTCCAGCGCCTCTCGACCTCTGCCGAGACGGCGACTTCCAACCATCCCAACTACCGGCGCATGATCCTCGAGTCGCGCGTCTACGACGTCGCGCGCCAGACGCCACTGCAGCACGCACCAGCACTGTCGGAAATCCTCCAAAACCGCGTCTTGTTCAAGCGCGAAGACCTCCAGCCGGTCTTTTCGTTTAAAATCCGCGGCGCCTACAACAAAATGGCAAGTCTCACGGACGCGCAAAAAACCGCCGGCGTCGTAGCGTGCTCGGCCGGCAACCACGCGCAGGGCGTTGCACTCTCGGCCAAGCGGCTCGGGGTCTCGGCCGTCATTGTGATGCCGCTCGCGACGCCCGATATCAAGCTCCTCTCGGTGCGCGCGCACGGCGGCGACGCTGTCACGATTGTGCTCCACGGTAAGAACTTTGACGAAGCCGCAGCCGAAGCGCAGCGCATTGCACAGACCGAGAACCGTACGATGATCCAGCCGTTTGACGATCCGTTTGTGATCGCCGGCCAAGGCACGATCGGCCTGGAGATTCTGCAGCAAACCAGTAGCGAACATCTCGATGCCATCTTTGTGTGCTGCGGCGGCGGCGGCATGCTCGCCGGCATCGCGGCGTGGGTCAAGGAGATCCGTCCGCGCGTCAAAGTGATTGGCGTTGAAGCCGCCGACGCCGCGGGCATGACCACATCGCTCCAAGCCGGCGCGCGTGTACCGCTCGAGCACGTCGGACTCTTTGCCGACGGCGCCGCGGTCAAATTGGTCGGCCAAGAAACCTTCCGCGTGTGCCACGCGAATGTTGACGAAATGGTCACGGTCTCGACCGACGAAATCTGTGCCGCGATCAAGCATTGCTTTAACGACACGCGCGTTATTTTGGAGCCGGCCGGGGCCTTGGGCATTGCCGGTTTGACCCAGTATGTACAGCGCCATGGGCTCACAAACTGCACGTTGGCGGCCGTGACCAGCGGCGCCAATATCGATTTTGCGCGCTTGCGGTTTGTCTCGGAACGTGCCGACTCACGGGAGCGGCTAGTGTCGGTCCAAATCCCCGAAGCGCCGGGCGCGTTCCGTCGCTTGTGCGAGCACGTCGATGCCGCGGGCGTCCGCATTTCAGAGTTTTCCTACCGCTTTGCGTCCGACGCCTCGGCTTCCTCGCCAGCCAACGCGCGCATCCTCTTGTCGTTTCAGTCGCCGACGCCCGATGCGGCGACCGCGGCGATGGAAAAGTTGGAGAAAGAGGGTCCGTACGAGGTCGTGGACTTGAGTTTCAATGAGCTCGCTAAAGACCACACGCGGTACTTGGCCGGCGGACGATCAAAATCGTGTGGCATTGCATCGCTGCCTGAGAAGCTCTTTCGTTTTGAGTTTCCGGACCGGCCAGGGGCGCTCACGACGTTCTTGGAGCAGTTGCACGGCGAGTGGAACATTAGTTTGTTCCATTACCGCAACCATGGCGCCGACATTGGCCGCGTGCTTGTGGGCTTCCAAGTGCCGGATGAAGAGGGCGAGAAATTTGAGCGGTTTCTGCAACAGCTCGCGTATTTGTACCATGAAGAGACTGCGGATGCGACCTACCAAGAGCTCATGCTGTAGAGCTGAAGTTGCCACCTAATACACGAAAACAGTTCAGTATTGAAAGAGTCTCTTTTTCTGAGACGTACACACGAGGGCACGTTAAGATAAGCGTTTTAACAGTTCATGTCCATTCAATGGGGGCGAGGCAGATGCGTGCATGTGTCGCATCGCCTAGCGCCTTCAGTAGCTTGCTGTCGCTACGCGCACTTGTCTTGGTTTTCCTTATCTTATACGCCATCTTCGTCTTCTTCGTCCAAAAAGCCACGCGAGGGCATGTAGCCACGCGGACTCTTGGCGGCCGCACGCGCTGCAGGGTGCATGGGATGCCCTTCGTCGTCATCGTCGCCGTCCAACAGCCCTTGGTCTTCGAGCGGCATGTACTCGGCGAGAATACTGCGCACTTGATCGCGCATCTGGCGCTGTGTGCGGCGCCAGTACACAAAGCCGGCAGCCGACACACCACCGGCGACAATCATCATAATCACCAAGACCGAGCCAAACGAAAAGCTGCCACCAGCTGCTGCAATCGCTGCGTTCGAGATCCCGCCGGCTTGGACACAGCTCATCACAGTCGTCACGCCTTGGTTCGCACACGAACAAATCGCGGGCGGATCGTGGGTGCCATACCCCGCACAGATCATGCCAAGGATACTGTTGGCATCAATGCGACCGCGCGCATGCACACCGTCGACATAGAGTGCAGGCAAACGCAGCAATTGGAGCGCAGTCTGTTCCTTCAATTCTTCTTCGAGCATTGGATTTTTCTCGTCGACATTGACGCCGTACGGACCCATGCACTTCTCCACGGCGTGGACATTGATATCCAGCTTCTTCATGATTTTCTCGGCGCATCGCTTTTCCTTAAACAGATTCTCGTCTTGCCCGCATGCTTTGCCCGATTCTTTGATGTATTTCCACCACGTCAGGCCGACGCCTTTCTCAGCCTCGTCTTCGTTCACGACTTTCCAAATGCACTTGCGACGCAGGTTCTCCACGACGACATCAGCACCCGAGGCGCCCACATCGCGGTCGTGGAACGGCGACGGATCGAGCAGACAGTAGCGGCCCTTGTTGAGGCACATATTACCACACGGTTGGGTATTGTCGTGGTCGTAATGGCAGCCGACTTTCTCGCCATTGTATGACACAAAGCGCGGCGTAAAAAATGCGCGTTTACCTAGCGCCGCAACGATTTCTTCGAGCTGCGAGAGTGTCACCATGGTCTGGTCGTCCCAGGCGCTTTGCCACAATGTCCACTCGACACGACCGTCAGGCGATGGAATGCCCCAGTCGAATTTGACCATAACATTGCTCACGCCTTTGGCGTGGGCCATGACTTTCTTGAAGCTGTCGGCATCGCTCTTGCGGATCAGCATCGATGGGATCGAGATATCGCCCCCCGACTCATCGTCCGCCTAGGATGAATACCAAAGTGAGATTAGATGCTGGCGGATAAACTCACTACGGTGTCTAAAGCACGCACCATGAAGGGTAAGACAGTCTCGCAGAAATCGTCGCCCGTGGCTTTGAGGCACTCCGTGTCTGAGCACAAGCACTTGTTGTCGCCAATGAGTACCGCGCGCGCACCGGCGTGCTGGGCATTGCGTACTTTCTCCACAAAGTGGCAATTGCCGCGGTCCAACAGTAAGGCAAACGGCGGTTCCCAGCCCGACGAATCAATCTTGTCGCAGCCAGTGGTGTTGGCGTAAATGAGTTGGGTCTGGAGACTGCCCATGGAGTACCCGGGATACCCAAAGAGCGCTTCTTTGTGCTGGTACCCTTCCTTCTTCATGAGCGACTCGGGCAGCACAATCTGCAGCTTGGTGTGGTCGTTCTATACAGTATTACATGGTGAGTCAACTTCAACCCGTAATTTTCTCCGTTAGTTTTAGACGCCTAGCGTTCGTACCTCCGTGGATGGCCACGTATCCACGTCCATTTGCTTTGCGTGGGTTAGTCCCGTGGCGGAGACCGCCAGGGCCACCGCGAGCGCGACGCTGCGCTTGCTTGTCCACATCTTGTTGGGCGTGGGCTTGGGCTTCTGCTTCTTTCTTCACACTGACCGAAGAAGTGGGGAGAGGACTCAACCACAGACCATCACTCTAACCTTGAGAAGATGGTTGCACAGAGAAAAAAAGAAAGATTTTAGGTTTTTACGGGGTTCTTACGGCTTTTTACGAAAACGCCATCCGTTGATGATTGCTTCAATTTACATTGTCGCCCCTCCTCACAACGGTATCGTGATGAATTGGAACGACTAACCAAAGAGGAGGGGTGACATTGTGGGATGGTATGTTGCACCAGATAAGAAGTTCGTTTCGGTTTGTATCAGAGATAGCACGGAGTCATCCTTGTTGAAGTGCGAGCAGGTACAGCTTAGTCTGGTGCTTGAGCTGCGCGAGGAGCTGGAGCTGCGCGTGCGCAACCTTTTCGCTGGGCTTGGTCTTCTCCAACGCTTTCTCCTGTACAATGAGCTGGATCTTGGTGTCTTCAGAGAGATGGTCACGCAATGCAAACAGGAAATACCGCACTTCCACGAGGAGCTACACAGGAATCACACTCAGCGTCGCTAGGTCTCATCGATATGACTGACAAACGTACATGGATGCGTCGCCACTCGCTCAGCTCGGAGGCTTTGTCTAGACTACTGACGGACTCGCTTAGGTACTGACTTAGAATAGCCGTGAGCTGCACGCTCACGGTGCGGACGTAGGCGTGACAGTTAGCAAGATGCCCGAGGCTCGTCTCCACTTCGCTGCGGAGCGTGATGAGTTGAAGTAGCACATTAAAGACGTACTGCCGCGAGTCCTGCGGGATACTGTTTTGCGTGCTGACAGCAGATGCAATGGCCGTTGGGGTTGGCGGAGCCGCCGACACGCCAAAGTCAAAGCTCGTCGACGCTGTGCGCGACTCGGTCCGCGAGCCTGGACCGCTATTACCACTGACCGAGGGCGGCATGGAACTTAAAGCCGCGCGGTTCTGCTGCGCCTCTTCTGCTGATCCAGCGCGGAGGATACCAAGCAGCGGCTCTGAGTGCAGCTTCACGTATGTATCCATGCATTTGGCTTCGGTATCCAGGAGCAATTGACGCAGCTCTGCAGCTGCATCACTTTGCCCCTCAGAGAGTTGGCCGATCCATGTTTCGACCGTCGGCAAGTGCTTTTCGCTTAGCTCGATGCAGTTTGCGACGATCGCAAAGAGCACACAAACACCAGGGCCATTTTGGCTCCGCATCGGCCCAGCGATCGACGCCACGGTGGTCGGCGGCGCGACAGCACTACTGAATTTATCCACCAGCGTCGTGAGAAACGCCCTCAACATCGTGTAAAGATGGTGCTGGAATTCCTTCACAAGGATCCCTCGGAATGTCTTGGAATCGATGCTGCCTTCGCCACTGTCACTGCCGTCGGCGATTGTCAGCAGCACGCCGCCCACGTGGGTCCAAATGTACGCCCACCGATTCATGACGTCGGTCGCACACGCCGTCAACACGCTCGCCCGCGAGAGCCGCACTTTGGACTCGGACGAGACCATCGATGTGTTGTGGATCTCGTCAAACGCGCTGCTGGCTTCGGCAATCAGCCGCGCGACTTTTGTGGGATGGGCATTCGCCGCCGACGGTAGCGGCGTCGTGTCATGGGCCGCAGACGTCAAGCTAATCGATGTTTCAGTGATCAACGACTGGGCACTCATCAAGGGCTCAAAGTACTCGTGCATCAACTGCTCGGTGTGCTTGGCGCACGCCTGCTGCACAAACTGGAGCACAATCTTGATGCGAAATTTATCGCAAAACGAGCTCTTGAGCTGCGCAATGTTGGTGTTTAATTGCGTTGCGTTGGTGCATTTTTTTAAACTGTTGATTTCGCGAAACGTGTCGTTCAATTGCTTCAGGATGCCAGCCGATGGCGGCGACGCATTGCGCTCAATGACGTCGGTCGCTGACGAGAGGATGGACCACGCTTTCTGTTGAATGGCCTCGGCTTCAGCGGAGGTCACTGCCTGCGATAGTGTACTATTATTGCTGACCGTCGTCGATGGCTTGAACACATCGCAGATGAATCCCCATAAACCGCTGCGAAAGCGGTAGAGCACCGAGGCGCTTCCAAACACCACGTTGGATGGCTCGCAGCTATCGCTCTGTTGGAGGATGCCCAGCTTTGCTTCGAGAAAACTAAACTGCTTGAGCAAACAGGTTACGGTCGGCTTCTCCGTGATCCCCAACGCCTCGAGCACGGTAATCGCGCGACGTTGGTCTTTGACCGATAGTGAGACGTCGTCAAAGTGCTTGAGCAATTCGGCATTCGCTTTCTTGGCAATTTCATGGGCTGCCGCGAGAACCGGCTGGAGCGCAGCAATATTGGCTTTGGTCTGGTGCAATTTGAGCCGGCAATAGTCTTCCGCGAGCTTGTCATAGTCTTTGTTTTCGAGACTTGTTTTCATTTTGGTTGTGATCTCAAAAATCGGCCGAAAGCGATTGAGCACAGCAATTGTGTTGCGGATCCGGCGCTGCTCCTTGGCGCGCTGCAGCATGACCGAGAGCGTACTGTCGGTCACTTGCTTAAGCGTTTTCATCTCCCCTACTAGCAGTTCATTGTCTTTGTGGTGCGTTTTAATATCGTCCGAGAGTGCACGCACGGCTTCGTGGCACGACAAGTACTGGTCAAAGTGTGCGCTTACGAGCGCCTTAAGCTGCTCGGTCTTGTCGGACGTCGTGCGCTTGAGCTCCTTGAGCTCGGTCTGTAGACTCGAAAAGCTCGTTGTCTACAGCGTCCATTCCGCCAGTCAGTCAGTTCCTCATATCTCTCCAATATCAAACGTAATCAGTGACGGACCGCATGCGTCACCGCCAGATACTGCTTGGCATCGAACGAAGGCGACGCCAGATCTGTCTTGGGCGTAGAGCGTGTGTAAGATGGACCTGCATTTGGGGCAGCATTGCTTTCCATTGCATTCGGCCGCATGGTTTCCTTTCCTCCCTTCTCATGCGGCGCTTCAAGATCTTGCACTAAAGATTCAACCTGTCACATCAGATACCCGCTATGAACGGATAGGTGCCGTTATCATTGATTTCGCTGCTGGGATGTGGGGTGTGCAAAGTGGAAGTGTTGACATGGGACATGCTTGAGCGAGTTGGCGCTGGCGCGGTGCTGTCCGCTGTGTGTTCAGCGCCTGCACCAGTTCCGTTGTGGCGTGCGTTCATGTCGCGGCGGTTGTGGGATACTGGTTCGAGTTTTTCCTTGAATCGTGAACGTAATCGATTATTACTTTACAGAGGATATGGCTAAACTAAAACTACTGATACATTGCGGAATGCTGCTGAATACTGAAAGGCTGAACTGATATGATACGCTGTGTCTCGTGGGTTTCATGCGGTTGTCTTCAGTGACGCTGAGAGCTGTGCTTGCCACTGGGCGACGTTGGCCTCGAGGTTTTCTTCCAGGATCGGGACATGGAGGAACGGGATGCTGTTGAACCCTTTGGCCGCGGGTAGTGCCATGTTCTGGAGAAACCAGATCTGCGACGTGAGAAACACGTCCTGTGACCACTTGGTGCGAAAGTACGAGTCGGGGCACACACCCAGCCGCAGCTTAGCGTCGAGGTCGCCTTGCAAGAACTGCTCTTCGTTCAGGCGCGCGACCCACTTGGTGTGGATTACATACGGCTTCATGGTCTGGCTAATGTCGCTCACATGCATGGCACACCGCAACGCAACTGTCTGGAGCGGGAGCGAAAGCACACCGTCGATCGTGACGTCCCACGCGTCCAAAGGCACGGCCGCGATGTCGCGGAGGAGTTCCTTTTGGTAGCACAGTGCGGTCGACTGAATCGACTCGCGCACGACCGTCACGACTTGCTCGAGCTGTTCGTTGGTAAATTTACCCAAGACATTAAACTTGGCGTCGGTGAGCAAATCCAAAGCCACGGCCGCGTGCATTTCTTCCATGGGCGCGCGCGTAGGGTACTTGGTAGCAATGGCGTGGTTGGTCTTGAGCAAAAAGTCGTTCGTGAGCCCAATGTGTTCAATGTCGTGCATGACGGCGCCAAAGAGCGCGCCGATTTGGTTGTGACTGGCCACGCGTGCGCCGAGCTGCGACGACCAGAGCGTGATAAAGAACGAGTGGAGCACGTCGGCAGCGTGGCACGCATTGTGGAACGGGTTCTTAGCGTCGTACCGCGACTGGATGTGGAGCAAAAATGCAGGCAAGCTGTGAAGATCCAACAGCTCTTCCCCACAGTCAATGCAGGAGAAGACCAGCATGCCAATGACCACGACGCTGTTGGCGCCTACGAGTTCGTGAAAGACCGTGAGGTCCAATTGGCACGTGCCAAAGTGAGTGAAAATCATCGTGACGACCGCGTCCATGTTCTCGTCCGGGACACCGCACTGCTTGCAGAGCCGGCGGAGCTCACTGTCTTCAAAGACTTCACTGCACGGGCGGCCGCGTTTCCGCGAGCGCGGCGACGCCGGCATGACTTCGTTTTCTTCGACCAGCTCGGCGCCGGCAATGATCTCGTCCCACGTCAGCGACGAATTGCTAGTAGTAGGGTCGGTAACGGCTGTGCGGCCGGCGCGGCTCGGATCTTCGGCGCCGTTCAAAATGGACCGAGCACTCTTGTTTGGGTCTAGTACATCCGGTGCCGACCGCGGGAGACTGTACTGGCTGAGGCTCACTTGGCTCCGGCGCTTGACCATCTGGGGCACGGGTCCGCGCTGGGACTGCGTGTGGCTTGCGATCGTGCCGGGTGGCGTGCGCTGGCGGTGCGAGCGGCTGATTGAGAGCGTGCGCATGTACTGTGCCAACAGTCGGATCTTGTGTTCAAACCGCGCACGGCGTGACCGCGCGGCGTGCGTCGACGCCGCCTGAGCGGTCGCGTTCGCGTAGGCACGGGCACTCGGCGCCGACGCGCGGCCAGCCGATGCAGGGCGAGTCGACGGCGACGAACTCGCGGACGACTGGGCCGACGGATATGCAGCAGTGGCCACTACGACCGGCTGTTGGTCGCGCTTCAGGTCGGCCACGCTCACGTTGCTGACGACGCTCGTACGGACTGTGCTAAGCAGATCCTCGGGCAAGACGCGCATGGGTTCTGGCGCGGGCGCGACGACGTCTTCCTCCATCGACGAGCAGATCATCCTAGCTCTCTGTGTCCTCTTCTAATTATCGCTCTCTGGTCCTCTCGTCTCCACTCTCACTCGGGCTTCTCCGCTCTCTCTCTCGGGTGCTGGGCCTCGTCCGCTTGTCTCCCGGGCCGTCGTCAGTCAATCAGTCAGTGTTCGCCCACGGGACAGGCGAGAGGGGGAAACCCGCCGGCCAGTAAGAGAGTAGGAGCCCGAGATGTCGCTGGTTGTTTTTCCATGGGTCCTTGTTCCAGAGGTTCAAGACCAGGTGGGCGAAAAGGGAACCACGAAGCAAAGAGCAGGCGTGTCTCACGAACGGCTGCGGGTGGGGGTTCTATATGTTGCGACGACCACATGTGATGGCACTGAAACACGCTGGACGTAACTGAGGGCGGTGACCCAGGCGGTCAGCTGGTGTATACGTTTAACGCATGTCCCACTCTTTTGGAGCCGCCGCGCGCTTCACAGCCCCGCTTTCCAACTGACCTAGGTACGGTTACGGACATTGGGTGGACCCGCTAATCACAACGTATAAATGCAGCGTGCTCAACCCATCTGCTGTACCGTCCCAACGTATATAAGAACCAAGAGGCTGGGCCAATAGGTCTGTGAGACGCCCCATTCAAACGTTTTGCAATCACACTTGTCGCGATGGAAAGAACACTGTCAAGAGGGTGTCAATAGCAGTGACCAGTGCCGTACAGCAAGTCGTCATGGGACAAAAGCCGACTCATAGTTTTCACGGCGGAATGTAGGGTGTGAAACGAATCGCAGACACAAAGAAGCGGGGTTGGCGTGCGTCCAAGACTTCTAGTGCACCGTGCATACCGATACTGAGGTTCAGGCTGAGCGGGGGAAGGCGAAACGGTATTTGTTTTAAGGGGTCCAACAGGTCCATCTGATCAGAAAGTGGGACCACAACCCAAAAGCCAGAGAAGGAGACCAATAAATCCGAGAAAAGCGAGAAGGCCAAGAAGGCCGCCACACTTTCGAGTCGACAGGCACTCGAACGGGGTTTTCGAAGATGGCACAAATCATTACCGGTACAGTATCGGTAATGATTTTGTGCCATCTTCGATAACTTCGACGGTATGGAAACCGGTGTTCTATGTCAAGAGTGTTTGCACCATCGCACGCCATTGCGGGCGGCGCCTCACACAACTGCACACGATCTTGCGGTGGCAAGTTGCCCACGTCATTCGAATATCAACACGCATGACCATGCTCTCCCTACGACGCTTGTCCTCTAGCCGCGCCAGTGCGCAAGCCATGCGCGCCTCGCGTCTCGCAATGGTACTGTCTTGATCCGCTGAGATGGATATGCCAACAAATAATGGCTCACATGATTAATGATTATGCTACAGGCGCAGCGTGCGTTCACGCAAACCGCGCTTCAGGATCTCTGGCGCTCCCAACCGAGCGCCCAAGACCTCTGGCGTTCTGTGGGCGCCGTGTGTTTTGATGTTGACAGCACCGTGTGCGAAGATGAAGGCATCAATGTTCTAGCAGAGTACTGCGGCGCCGGCGCCGCCGTCAAGGATTGGACAACTAGGTATGCTCTCCGCTCTCTGAGCAGTATGTTGTAAAGATCCCATTTAACGCTTTTTGCAATGACATCCTACAGAGCGATGAACGGCGGCGTCAAGTTTGAGGACGCACTGGCGGCGCGGCTTGACATTATCAAGCCATCGCGAAATGATATTAAAGAGTGTCTCGCCAAGCACCCGCCTATGCTATCACCAGGTACAGCTTCATTCTGATCCTCCCGCAAATGCCGTTGCATATTCACTCTCAACTATATCTCTACGGCGTAGGCATCAAGGAGCTGATTGCGACGCTGCACCAAAACAACATCGAAGTGTTTTTCGTGTCGGGCGGCTTTCGGCTCATGATCGAGCCCGTGGCCAAGCAGCTCAATGTCCCGCGCCGTAATATCTACGCCAACACGATCTTCTTTGACGACAACGGCGCGTACCGTGACTTTGACGATACGGAGCTCACGAGCCGCGACAACGGCAAAGCGGCCGCGATCAAAGTCATCAAAAAGACTCACGGCCACGACGTCATTGCTATGGTCGGCGACGGCGTGACCGACTTGCAAGCGCGTCCGCCTGCTGATCTCTTTATCGGATTCGGTGGCGTTGTGACGCGGCCAATCGTCAAAGAAAACGCCGACTGGTTCGTAACCGACTTCAAGGAACTTACGTCGGCGTTCGCGTCGACCCATTGATTCTGATTCCAAACGTTAACTGTCAACATGGATACTAGTCTTTATCGAAAATGTACGCAATGTAAATTCGCATTAGGATTATGGATGCACGACATGGTGGGACCGTCGCCGTTGCGTCTATTCGTCGTCCATGGCCGCGTCGTTGTCGTGGTCGTCGTTTCCCGCACTTGCTTTCTTGAGCTCGCCGGGCGACTTTCGGAGCGCTTTGACGCGACGGTTCTGCATGCTGTAGACGTCCTGGCGCTCCAAGTGGATCCGCCCGAGCTTGTCGCCCGTAAGCGCGTCGCGCGAAATGTTCTTGATCTTTTTGGGGGCCAAACCCTTGGGTTTCTTGGTCGCAGCCTTGATGAGATCGGCCGACGCCATTTTCTGGCGACGGAAATGGAGGTCAAATCGCGGGCCCATTTCCACGAGCTCGACACGCGGGTGGTTGCCGTCGCCCTTGGCGAAGTCGATCGAGTACGACCGGAAAAATACCTTTTCTTTCCACGCCGTGCACACAATGACGTGGTCGAGGCCCTTGACGTTGATCTGGTCGACGACCGTGCCGCGGAACACGTCTATTAAGAGGTTCTTGAGCTTCGCAAAGGTCTCGACGCCTTCCCACTGGTCGCCCGAAAACACAAAGCACGGTTTCGAGCCCGGCGCTTTTTTGCTCTTGCACTTGAACGCATCGATCGCCTTAAAATTGGAAAACTCGAGCTCGAGCACATCCATAATATGGCCATCAAACGTGCGGCCCTATATGTCCCATGCAAAGTCAATATCTCCGATTGAGTAGTCTATACAGAGCCGAGGGTTCGTACCAGCACCAGGTTGTTGGGGCGTTTCTTAGTGTGGCTGCCGACCATGAACAGACTCGTGTCGTTCTTAAGCGTAAGGAATTCGATCTTGTTTTCGTCATCAAACGGATGAATATCGTTTTTCTTGGCCATCATCTTGGCATCCGGGGCTTTGAGTGTGCGCTGTCCAACAAATCATTAGATTACTACTCAATAGGCTAGAACAGAAAGCAGGAATCCATTCCGTACGAGATCGCGCAGGAGCGTGTTGACTTCGTCGTTGGTCTTGTTGCCGCGCATGACAAGAAGCTGCTTGGTGTTTTCCACGAGCTTGGGCTCCTTGTTTTTGATCGCCCGAACGACGTGGGCCCGCTGGCGTTTGGGTTTGATCACGGTCGTGACCTTGCGGCTCTTTTTGGCCGCATTCTTCGACACCTTCTTGCCGGCGCGGTTGATTTGCCGCCCCGCGGTCTGCGTGATGGTCTTCGAGCCGCCTGCCATGATGATCGAGCGTCTGGACCAACGCCTTTCACTTGTTGCCTCTTGCCATTGCCGGACTTGAAAGGCCACAATAGGGGTGCTCTAAACGAGTGTCAAACAGTACGCTACCACTTGATTGGCTTGCATGCCTTTCATGACAGGATGCGATACGAACCGATATTGTTCGATTCCGAACAAGTGGCAGTATGGTGCCTATATGGCTATTTCTTGCCGGCGTGAGTGCCTTGGGCGAAAGATGCTGCGTGCATCGATTCGCCACGATGCATTTCATTCAGCAATGGACAATCCAGTCACGTTCAATCGCAACTGAACGATGCATGACCTCGATGCCAAGTGTTTCGTTTAGTCAGGTTACCTGGTTATGTTCGAAATCGTCTGAAGCCACTCTAAGCACTTTACTGTATTGGTCCAACGTTACGAACCGCTAGTGACACGATACGCTACTCTCGAGCAGAGTCGCCGCCGGCGCCGCGTTTTCAATTCCATCCCGCTCGCCACGTCCGAGCAGAAAGCTCCAACCAGCCAGCAACTATGGCGCAGAAACTGTCGTTTGCCTCGGGCGGCTCCAGCTCGTGGGCCGATGAAGACGACCTCGAGCCAGCACCTTTGCCGTTCGCGGCAGCGCTCCCTAAGTGCGTGTGTGTACACTGTGGCATGCAGACTGGAGACGCTGATGCCTGGGGGTTATCGACGTGCTATGGATGATGGCAACATAGGGTGGAAGAGCAGGAGGCGCCGCGCGCAGCCTCGCCGCGCCGCGAGCAACCTGACCGTCGCGACCGCAAGTACTCGCGTACGTTGAGCGAGTATGTACAGGCAATGCAACTCGCTAACGTTCAGCTGGCATTCTCACAGACGAAACTCATGACCGCGACCAAGGTCAAGGCTATGGCCGCCGTGACCACGGTGGGTACGTTGACCGTGGCGGCCGTGGCGACCGTGGCGACCGTGGCGACCGTGATGGGTACGCTGACCGTGGCGACCGTGGTGGCCGTGGCGATCGTGGTGATCGTGGTGACCGTGGCGGATACCACAACGATCGCCCAAAGAATCCCGTGCCAGACCAAGGGCCGTACCGTGTACGCATTGTGTGACTTTCCTTAGCCAAAAAGTTGTTAGTCTAACGTTTTGACCGCCTCTAGGTGTTTATGGGCAACCTCTCGTTCCGTGTCACGGAGCAAGACATTGTCGATTTCTTCGGCACGTCGGAAGCCGTGACCGATGTCCGCGTGCAGCGCGACCCAGAGACCGACCGTCCGCGCGGCTTTGCGTACGTCGAGTTTCGCGACCGTGAGGCACTCGTGGCGGCGCTCAAGCTCGATAACGAGGTGAGTGGACGACGAACAGAACATAGTAGGCGATGGAACACTCATCCGTTTGCCACTAGAACTTTGATGGCCGCATCGTGCGTGTTGACGTTGCGACTGAGAAACCCAAGAAGACCAGCGGGTCGTTCTTTGAGAAGCGTGGCGACCGCCCGCGCTACGACCGCCGTGGGTATGTTCTTGATTGATGTTGGGCGTAATCAATCTGTTACATTTGATCCTAACAATGTGATCGATACTATGGTTAGTGATGAGCCACGCAACGATGCCCCGCGTGAGCGTCCGCGCCTCTCGCTCCAGCCGCGCTCGGCACCAACGCCGCCAAAAGACGGTGAAGCCCAGCGCAAGAACATTTTTGGTGAAGCCAAACCGCGCGACGAATCGGCGTTCT
Source organism: Pythium vanterpoolii (assembly GCA_023334535.1). NCBI lineage: Eukaryota > Oomycota > Peronosporomycetes > Pythiales > Pythiaceae > Pythium > Pythium vanterpoolii. The sequence continues at coordinate 26,194 of JAADVD010000154.1, read as the reverse complement.
GGGAGCGCAAGAAGGCCCAGGAGGCCGAGGCAAAGGCCAAGGCCAAGGCCAAGAACGAACAGACCAAGGCGGGTGAGGGCAAGAGATCGACTGATCCTGTGAAGAAGAATGGACCACGTGAACCGCGCGAACCTCGCGAGCCGCGGGAGCGCAAGACGAGCCACGACGGTGCGGATGCGGGTCCGACGGGTGGACGTGGTGGGCGCGGTGGGCGTGGTGGACGTGGCGAACGTGTGGAGCGCGCTGGTGGTCGCGGCCGTGGTGGCCAGGCGACCGTGCCGGAGCGTTCACCGGTCAAGAAGGAAAAGGCGAGTGAGCCAAAGGCTGGGGAGCCCAAGCCGAAGTCGGCTGAGGTCGAGCCCAAGATGCCAAAGGTGCGTCAAAATTGCAAGTGCCGTATAATAGGGTGTATGTACGGCATTGCTGACGCGTCTTTGCGATGTAGATCGTCAAGATGCCGGCGCCGGCGACGACAAAGACCAAGAATGCCTTTGAGCTTCTCAATGCCGACGACTCGGACTCGGATTAGCTTAGCTTAGTTTCCGCCAGAGATGTCGTGTCATTGGACAAAACGCGTTGACTAGAGTGGTTTTGATTAGTCAAAATAGTGTTTATTCTGTCCCGTATGTTGTCATCTTTAACGAGGGACCGTATCCTGCGAGTGCTGCTTTTGGGAACTTCCCCCTCGGATCTGGAACAGGAAAGCAACAAAGAAGCAAGATGTCGCGACGATACGATGGGCGCACGACGACGTTCTCCCCTGAGGGTGCGCACCAAGAAGTTTATGTTTGTGCGAAAGTGTATGCTCTAACGAGTGTGTCCATGTGGCGTTTCCTATGATCAGGACGCCTCTTCCAGGTGGAATACGCCATGGAAGCGATCAATAATGCCGGCTCGGCCGTCGGCATTCTTGCCAAGGATGGCGTGGTGATCGCCGGTAAGTGGCTGCGATTTACTCCGTCCTCAGATCGGTATACACATTCTCATACGCGGTTGGCTGCATGGCAATAGCGGAGAAGAAGACGGTCTCGAAGCTGCTTGCGCCGAGCAAGACCAGTGAGAAGACACTCAAGTTGGACGACCACATTCTCTGCGCCGTTGCCGGTACGCTTACACAGTTATTCAATGCGTTAATTGTTTTCTAAGTCTCTAATGCGTTTTGTTTGTGTAATCCATCCAGGCTTGACGGCCGACGCCGACATCCTAGTCAACTATGCGCGTTTGACGGCGCAGCGCTACGAACTGTCGTACCAAGAAAAGCAGCCGTGCGAACAGCTCGTGCAGACCATTTGCAACTACAAGCAAGCTTACACGCAGTTTGGCGGCCAGCGTCCGTTTGGAGTGTCGTTTCTCTTTGCCGGATGGGATCGCCACCACGGCTTCCAGCTCTACCACAGCGACCCCAGCGGCAACTATGGCGGCTGGAAAGCCACGGCCATTGGCGCCAACAATCGCGCTGCCAAGAGTATGCTCAAGAGCGAGTACGAAGAGAACCTGACGGTCGCGGCCGCCCTCAAGTTCGCTGGCAAAGTCATGAACAAGACCATGGACTCGACCTCGCTGAGCGCCGAGAAACTCGAGTTTACGACCGTCACGCGTGACGCCGACGGCAAGATTGTCCACCGCCAGCTGTCCAACCACGAAGTCGACGCACTGCTCAAGGAACTCGAGGCGGAGAAGGCGGCCGCTGGTGACATCTAAGCGGCAGCTCTCTCCCCCACGACGTAGCAGATGAACAAGAGGCTCCCGCACAAAAGAATGCCAGTTTGATACTTAGTTGGTTTGTCTCTCCTGTATATTGGATCATCCCACCGTCCCATTTTGCACTTTGTCGCCGACGGTCGCTACGCCACCGGCGACGCCGTCGGAGACGCGGTCAAACTCTTTTTTCACGACCTCCTTGGCTTTCTCGCCAATACGACTACTGCAACTCGAGAAATCAATGCCGCAGATCAAAAACGACGCAATGAACGCCAAGAGCGCGAGACACAGCACGATAATGCACCAGTACTTGACGCTCTTCCACCAGTACGTAGTCTTGAGCGTTTTTGCTGTCTTGTCAAACTTCATAGCATTCTTGTGGAGGTTCTGCGTACGCATGACCAGCAGATCAATTTTGTCGCCTTTCTGCATAAGCTGGTCGACGTTTTCGATCATGATCATTTTGACTTTTTCCATTTTTTGACGGACTTGCATGAGTGGCGTATCGACCTTAAGGTTGTCGTACTTCTTGGTCAGCGATTCAATGGTCGATGCAAACGGTGCCATGCCATAGGCGATAGCTGTCTTGGCCTGCTTGGCATACTGCTGGAGAAAGCGCGTCTTCATCTCCGTGAGCATTGCAAAAGCTACGTTGGCGTGCACTTTTTCCTCGGCCATGCACATGAACGATAACCCATCATCGTGGAGGAAGAAAAAATTGTACTCGTTGTATGGGAACACGCTCCGGTGTGATGTAGCGGCTGCTAGCGTCGTTGACGGACTGGCCACCGCGTCTTGTTGCGCCAAGTGCCTTAAGACTGCGCGCGTGACGGTCTGGAAGTTGCCACTGGCCCCTTTATCCGTGTATTCGCATAACACATTCTGCTGCCTTGCAATGAGTGCGTAGACCACGGACATCTTTGCCGATGTGTCCCGCCAACGCGATCATCTAGGAAAGCAGGCGACGGCTCCGAAGAAACTCTTCAGGATTCACAAGCTACATACTTATTGGCTGAAATAATATCAGTGCAATCCCTGTATCGGAATTCTGTTGGCTAAAATGAAGGCAATAGGCGACGAAAGTTTTCAGTTCCTTGATTTCCGGTAACAAGACGAACAGCATGCGACCTGTGTCGGCGGCTCTCGCGCTGTTTCTCGCATGCGTCCTCGTCAATGGCGTCGCGTTCGGTTCTACCAGTACCCAATCGGTTATGAGTGTTCCGCCAAGCCAACCGTCAGTGTGTAGCTCGCTCTCGGGGCCGTTCTGCCAGCATCTTGGTGCAGCTACGGCGTTCAAAGGTTACATGACACCAGTCGACGAACCGCGCAACAACGACGCAACGAAAAGCGAGACAGCAAAAGCAAGCGCACTCGCTCATGCTCAGAAGAGGTGCTTTTTCCGCCACCACTCGCGCACATGGATGGACTCTGGTGGCGAGGCCAACGACATTTTGAACGCGCGCGTCGACAGCAGCGACGAATGCGAGCAGCTCTGCTGCGCGCACGCCAAGTGCAACTCGTATACCTTTTGGATGGGCCACACGTGCTTCCTTCGCGCCGTCCGGAGCGTCCCTCGCGAAGACGCCACGTCGTTCAGTGCGAACAAGATACCGATAGAGTGACGATGCGTGGCGACAAGAGCAGCTTAAATCAATACAGTCGTGTTTCAGCAAGTGGTCGTTTATTCTTGCACTACAATGCGACGATGCAGGAGTGTTGGTCTTGGAGTTGAACCAGGTGAGGGCGGCAAAGTCGGGAGGACACAAAGGAAAGGAAAGCCGACGAGGAAACGCGACCAATGACAATGGAAATGGATATGGCGAAGCAGCCAAATATGCACCGACGCGCACCGCATGTGCCTCCACGAGAAAAAGTGAGAAGAGATGGGATGGGGGCCTCGATATTGGAATTGGCTATAATTTAATCCTGCGTCAGGTAATTCAGCAGATCGAAGCGTTGGCGGCGATGTTCGTCGAATGTATGTCGGTACGTTTTGGAGATCGCATGCACGCTGCGTTGAGCGTGCAAGTGCAAATGACTGCTGTGGATGACAGACTGGGATGTCGATGGATCTCGAAACGGTGCGATTCACTGCAGCGTGATTCAAAAAAGAGGTTCTGGTGTTCTGACTTCCGCGTTATTTCTCTCTCAGTTACGCCGCGCGAGTGATGCAATGAATTACGACGAGAAGAACGAACGATTAATGCACAACCAGGACTCGCGTTTAATCAAATTCGTGAGAAGATGGCTTAGACTGCCCTATCCGCCTTCTTGCACTCACTCGACTGATGATGATTGGGTACCCATAGAACCGCGGCGGAGCGCGCAAGTACACATCCGCATGGCTCATCTTACAGACCGTCCACGAGCTCTTGATGGAGCAGAAGACAGTGACGCAGGTGTGATTAGGAGTTACGAGCTATCAGAGGACAGTGTCAGATCTCACTCGAAGAACGGATGTACCACAGAGAGAGCTGTACTATCTGCATCCCTTTTTCAAGAACCAAAGCGAAGCAGATGAAGCCATTATCGGTGCGTAAGTCTCCGAGTTAAAGCAGGGTAGCAATGCTTATGCTCTCCTGGCTGATGCATCACACTAGTAGATGTGGGATGTATCCTACGTGTGCCGCGCAGCTGCCTCAACATATTTGGGGCAACGAAAGGATGCTTTTGCGGAAAACTAAAAATCAAGGTTCGCGGGGCGCAACCGCTCACTACTCCCGGCGGCCATGTAACAGACGTGTATTCCATTAGCGCGACGGCGAGTGGACGAGCTATGACGACGCGGATGAACATCCGATCTCCCAGCAACTGCTTCAAACTGACCCTTCCGATCTGTTCGTACCTCCGACTCGGTACTGCTGTTGGCCGATGCAATAACAGACAAATTTGACTGTGGCAGACAAAGTGACTCCGTTTGCATCCTCATCATCGAAAAAGACGGTGCGATCATCAAATAGAATCTGTTTCAACCGAATTTGGCGACTGACGGATTGATTAATTAGGCATCTTCAATCGCCTTCGGTTAGTGCGGATCCCTTCGGTTGTGGCGATGATATCAGATAGCGGATGTCACTGAATGGTGAGCGTAGGGAAGACAAGTTCACGACACGCATTCCATGCATTTTGGTGACTGGACGGGGATTCCCTGATCTCGCTACTCGGTACGTAAACACCGCGCGTGATGCTCAGTGGACGCAATGTCGGCTTTTAACCCAGCACACAGGATATTTGTGAGCATGCTCAGTCTCGAACTCAACATCCCAGTCTATGGTCTTTCCGATTGCAATCCGTTTGGACTATCGATCATGGTGAGCCGCAACGTATGAATTTCTTCCATGTTGAGCATACTGACGAGTTGAGCAGCTCACCTACAGGATCGGGTCGGCTCGAATGCCCCTAGACACACAGCCGTACAGTAAGTGGAATGTCGTTATAAATTGTCAGGCCAATGCTCAATACTATGGCTTTGTAGCAATCGACATGCGGTGGATTGGCCTCCGACCATCTTCAATCGAACAACTTCAACTGCCACCAACGGCATTCAAAGCCCTCACACCAAAAGATACAGCTGTAGTTTGCTCACTCCTCAAGTCTCCGTTCATTCAGGTACACACGTGTGCTTACGGGTCACGAGAATTCAGGGCCGTTGTCTGATTGGTGTTGATGTCACAGACTCAGCCATTATATGAGGAAGAGTTGAAATACTGGAAGACCCAGCAACTTCCCTACAAGATCGAACTAGAGGCGCTCCATCTGCTCGGTTTCGGGTTCTTGTCCAAGTTCGTCGAAGAGAGTATCGTTCAGCATCGATTTATTTGATATTGTTATGACAGCGTTCGCCAAAATCGTCGTCTCTCCCTTTTATGCGAAATAGACCCCAGTCAAGTACGACTCCAGAAACGGGAAGTACGCAATCCGCATCCAGAAGTAGACTGTGACTGCGAGGAGAATCGAAATCGGAAGTGCCGGCAATGCTGTCTTGTAGATACCAAGCAAGAAAAGCGTTCCACCAAGACCCTGCGTGCCAAATCAAGTATCGATAAGAATTCAAGAAGGACTTAGGGCGTCAGAAGACACTGGACGACGTACCATGAGAACCGTGACCAGGCAACCGACCATTGCAGCAAAATCAAACATCGCCGCCCGCGACACCAGCACGCTGTAGAACACGAAGTCTCCAAGGCCGAGCTTGATGGTGCTTGCCTCCTCTACGAAATATTTAACAAGTTACAGGTGAGATCGACATAGTGGCAGCTCAAACTCGTCGACCTCACGTACCTCCTTCATCCTGTGCATACTTTTGGTAAATGTTGTGCCACAGTTCGCGCTCGCGTCCTTGATAACGCTCCATGATTCGGTCTATCCTCGGAACCATAGCGGGATTGTACCGCTCGTAGAATTGGGTGAGCCGACGTTTGAGGATCGCATCGTGCTCCGTGCCCGGTGCCGAAGAAGTCGCTGGCGCTAGCTGTTGCGCATTTGTCTCGATCGGCGCCGGCGGGGTCACGCGAAGCTGATCTCCAGCGTCGAATTGATAGTATTGCTCGGTACGGATTCCACCCTCTGTCGCCGTTGCGAGAATGGGCGACCGTTGCATCGCATTATTCCTCGGAGGTGAGTACTGCGTATGTGAGTGTTTCACTTCGGCCTCGTACAACAAACCTGCAGGAAAGTAGCGAGTAGTCCAGTGAGATCGCTCTCCAATTCCAAGATCACGGAACCCAAGACATTACACACCTGGCAGCGGTCGGCCTTCTTGTTGCACAAGGTTCACTAGCCACTTGAGCGGCCCGCACGGCGTCAGCACGGCGCAGAGATCGTAAAACGCCAGCACAACCACCAGCGCCCACGTGCTCCACTCGGGAAACTGGCCGAGCTGCCACGCCATGATCACCGACGTGATGACCAAGTAGATCTGCGCGAGCCACATCGGCGTCCCCTTTTGGTAAAACACAGCAAGGACGCCGACGACCGCAAAGTTATACATGCCAAACCAAAAACTGTAGGCGTCGACAATGAGACCGAGCTGCGCCATAGTGATGAGCAGGATATTGCCACCGAGCAGCCCGAGCAGCATGGCCGACGAAAACATCATGTACCCAATTAGAATCTAAAGCCAAACGACAACGGTGAGCTCACAGACACAAGATATGCGGTTATAGAGGTGGGCCTACGCGATTGAAGTTGTACTTGTAGCACGCGACAATGACAAAGGTCGCGACCAGGAAAAAGCACACAATCACTAGGGCATTGACCATGGCCTGCCCGAATTTTGTGCCGTCGGTCATGGCGGCGTCGGTGTCGGCACTTGGACCGTACACGAGGTACGCACTCGACAGTGCCTCGGCCATAGCGGGATCAACAACGTTGATGGAGACAAAACTGTTTTCCACAGACAAGAACGCTTGAGCTACCTAGTAATCGCGGAGTGATCATGCATAGGCAGTGAGACTCGTACCTTGCGATGAGCATGGTCGCAGTGACCGGCCATATAATCGTAGAGAAAGATCCAACTGCATGGAGGAGCTCCTCGTGTGTGAATGCGTCGTCCTCGTCGTCTACTGCATCACCTGCCGATGGCGGAGCGTGCGCTTTGTCGCTGATATCGGCGACATCATCATCACGCGGATTCAACAGCCGCTCATGGACGTCGTCGTGTTCATCGGCATCCGTGAAATGTGGACTCGCACACGCCAGCGCCGCCGCCAGCGGCGACGTCGCCTTCTTCCCTGTACCACCGCGTGCCATTAGTGGGCGAAGATCGAAGATGCTGTCAAAATTGGACTCGTTCAGACGACATCTCTGAAACGTCCATCACTCTATGGGTACCTTCAATCAACATTATTTGAGTTTGTCAGATACGATGCGATATCGGTTCTCACAGTCGAGCACCCCAGTTGAAGTGCACGCTTCTCTTTCCCCATTAACCAAGACTTAAAAGAAGCATGCACGCAGTACGTGAACTCACAGCTCGCCTCGTACAATACGCTCGCGCACCAGTCCAAGGCACTGAAACTGGAAAAATTTCAGCTTCAGCAAGACCTCGAAGTGCGGCGCACAGCGTAACTTTATGCGAGAGAGAAGGGGACCGAGGAAACCAAGAGTTGTTGTCGTTAAGGCTCTTGTTGGTTCCAAGTGGGAGGACGCCTCACCTCCTTCCTTTCCTCAATATTACGCGACACAGCACAGGTCGTAGGTCTCATAAACGGATGTGCAGCGCCGTCGGTTGGCAAACAACGGACCGTCGCCTTCGTCGTCTCACCGATGGGACGCCAGAGCTGCGCACAGTAATTCACAAGGGCATTGCCAATCGTGTCGCGTCGTTGCTTTACTTGTGGTGCACCATATTGTCAGGGTGTTCGCTCGGTCGCCACGTCTCAGAGAACAGTACGATGACGCACCGGAATGCCACGGGTGAAACTCATCAAGTTGAAATATCCCATTCTACAGTATATTACGATCCTCTACTCATCCAGGATTCTCACGTTGCCCACACAAGTAGACTACTGCAGTTGATGCTGCAACTCGTCTTCCTCCACGCCATCCACTTCCGCCACCACTTTGTCCTCCTCCTCCCCTACCGTCTCCTCTTCCACCTCCACCTCCTCCTCCTCTGGCGCCAGCAGCTGGATCTGCTCGTCCACAGCTTCAATCTTCTTTTCAATCCGCGCGCGTTTCTTGTCCGACTTGGCCAGCAACTTCCACGCCGCCAGCAAATGCTTGCGCGCATCACGCCACGCGCCATTCGGCTGCAGCACGGTCTCGGCGTAAATCACGTGCGTCTCCCAGTTCTTGCTTCCGAGCTTGAACGACTTTTGGAACGCTGCGACCGCTTTTTCGTAATCGCCCAAAGCCGCAAACGCGCGACCGTATGTACACAGTAAAATCGCCCAGCTCTTCTTTTCGTACTCGGGGATTTCCGCCAACGCATTCTCAATAATGTTTTTCGTGCGTTCAGGGTCCAGTGGCAATTCCAAAAGTGCCCGCAGGTTCCACACGGCGGCCCGCGACGGATCCAGTTTCAACGCTTTTTCAAACGCCCGACGGGCCGCCGCAAAGTTGCGATTTTGCTGTTCGATCTTGGCGAGCGCCACGAGCAGCGGCACGTCGGTACTCACGGTCTCACTGGCTTTGGCCAGCACGGCGCGCGACGCCACGATGTTCCCCAATCGACTCTCGACCCGCGCCAACGCTTTCCAGCCTTCGGCGTGGGTCGGCATGGCCGTGATCACTTCGGTGTATAGTTCTTTCGCGTGCGTATACTCGCGCGCATACTGTTCTTCAAACACGCCCCACGCGTACATCATGTCGGCCGTATAGTGGACCGCCGAGTGCTTGATCGGTATGCGGGCAAGCGCGTTCTCGAACACTTTGCGGCCGCGATCGGCTTGGCCGTTTTGATGGTGGAGAATCGCCAGCGCCATGGCACTGGGGACGTGCTCGGGGTACGTCCGCAAGGCCTCGGTATATAACCCAATCGCAATGTCGTCGTACCCCAATTCGTGCTCCATTTTCGCATAGGCATTATAACTCGACGGCTCGACGTACAGTCCCCCCGCGACGAGCCGATGGAACCCACGTCTTGCTTCGTAGATATCCCCTAAGCGGTACGATGCCATGGCCGCCAGCTGCACGAGCCATTTGTGAGTCGGAAAGTGGTGCATGCCGCGCGTGAGCACCGTGAGGGCATTCTTGTAAAAGCCGGCATCGAACTCGGCCTTGCCCCACGCGTGCCAGACCTGGGCCGTGGCGTTCGCGTGTTGTATTGCCGTCTCAAAGAGCTCGCGCGCCAACGCCATGTGCTGCTGCCGCGCTTCGAAGACCGCAAACGCTTGAAGCACCAAGACATCGTCCCCCGCGGTCTCGAGGAGGGATTCAAATCGGGTACGGGCTGTGGCGTGCTGGCCAATTTCGCTCTCGAGGAGCGCCATGCCGAGTCCGGCCATGGCACTGGTCGGGTCGGTTGCGAGAATCACGTTATAGAGCCGCTTGGCGTCGCGAAAATTCTTGGCGTCCATTTCCATGGTCGCCCACGACTGCCAGAGCTCGGGGTGGAACGACACTTTGGAAGCTTTGGTGAAAATCATGCGCGCGAGGTCGTAGTTGCCCGCTTTCCACTCCATGCAACCCCATTTGTTCCACATGCCCATGTCTTTGGAATAGTGCTGTTGCAGTACATTGCGAAAGAGGTTGCGCGCCAAAGGGAGGTCGTCGCGAATCAATTCGTTGAGGTTGGGTGCGGGCGCGAGCCAGTGGGTTTTGATGCCTTCGAGAAAGTGCATGGCCGGCTCCCACGGGAGTTTGCCCGAGAGCTCACTAAACTTCTTTTCGTTCTGACGTGCGGCGTCCTGCCCGGCGTATAGGCGGCCGCTCTGAAAGTTGCGCGTCCAGCCGATGGCAGCTTGGGGAGGAGTATGGGGAGGGCGTCGAGGAGCGTGGAAAAAGTACCGCACATTGGCGGAGAGAGAGAGACGGGACGGGATAAACGCCACCGTTGGCGAGGCAGTCAATGGACGCGTCCAGGCAGCAGCCTTCGCGACCGAGGCGACGGCGAGCCGCATGATCCGATCGCAATTTGGTTGAGCTGGTGTTCGTTTAGCCACAAATGCACTACTGCCATGTCATTGGAGCAAGGGAGGATGTCACCAAATCAGTCACTCGAACAAGGGAGGATGGCACTAAACCAAGGTAATGTTGCGCGAAGGTAGAACCCACCAGAAGGCCATTGTGCACCAGTCACTTGGCACTGCTCCAATTCCATTTAGGTCTTGCGAATTGCGAGGCGTCATTGACAATTGTTCCGAGGACAGCTAGCACGAAGCATATATCATCATCATGTCGGCGGAGGAAGTTGTTGTTGACGTCCCGAAGGAGCTCGGAGAGATGGACGCCCTCAAGGAGGTGCTCAAGAAGGCGCTAGTCCATGACGGCCTCAAGCGTGGTCTCCACGAAGCCGCCAAGGCCTTGGACTCGCGCCGCGCGCGTCTCTGCTGCTTGGCGCAAGACTGCGACGAGCCCAGCTACAGCAAGCTCGTGCGTGCGCTCTGCGAAGAGCACGGCGTGAACCTCATCCTCGTGCCGTCGGGCAAGCAGCTCGGCGAATGGTGCGGGCTCTGCAAGATCGACGCCACGGGCGAAGCGCGCAAGGTCGTGTCGACGTCGTGCGCCGTGATCACCGATTTCGGTGAGGAATCGCACGCGCTCAATGTGCTGCTCGAGTACCTCAAGCGCCAGGGCGAGAACTAAGCAGTCGCAGTCGCGGTCCTACCGCTTCACGCCCCTGCTTTTGATAGGCAACAGAGACAACGTGGTATTGAATCCAACTCTCGGTCGAGTCTCCTTTGGGAACTACTCTGGTGTTGGTTGCAAATTCTTAAAATTTGTGGTTTGTAAAAGAAGACGAGGTGGGGAAGATAGAATTGGAGGGGGGAGCTTGCACAAGCGACGCGCCAGGTTGGTCGGACAACGCGCGCGAAGCGATCGGATGTTGTTGCCGTGTTGGGCGACCAGCATCGGCTGCTGTAATGGGCGGTTTTTGCTACGTGTAAATCGTGCCGATTCAGCGACTGGTGTCGAGTCAGAGTTTTAGCAGTTCCAGCGATTTGTACTGCAAACGGTGCTGGCACACGTTCTTGAACAAATGCAGATCGTGGTTCATTCCCACGATAAGCCGCTCGCTGCCTTTGTAATGGGAACATGACGATCGAATGTGGACTGGCGATCGCGATTCGTCTTCGCGAACGCAGCTCGTGGCGAATGAGGGTGGTAGTCGATGCAAGCTGTTGCAGATTCCACATGCCGAGATACCATCGTATCGCAGGTAGCTCAATGGTTCGTTGCCGCGTCGTCGCTCAATGGATCGAATTGCGCGTGTCGTAGAGCCTCCGTTGCTTAATCCGATCCATATTGGACTCAACAAACATCGAGTGCGATTCTGCGTCGGTGCTGTACACGTCCCGCATTTGGTTTGATCGCATCAGCTTAGATTTCTTTTCACGCTACAGAAACAGATATCAAGTCAGTCTCTCTGCTCTCACTACTCAGTCTGCAATGTGCCAAAAACGTACAGCTTCGTTCATTGCGTAGGCCGTGAAAAACGGGTGAAGGAGTGCTTCAGACGGGGTTATCCGTGTCTTGGGGCTGCAACAACAAAGTTTCACAAATCATGAGTCTCAATAAAAGCCACTCGATACAAAGATGAAGCACTTACTTGTAGTCCAGCATGCGCTGCAACAGATCGAGCAGAAGGCGATAGTCCTGGATCGTGTGGTCTGGCTTGTTGAGACGACGCCCGCCGGGGCCTCCAGTCTCGACCCCCAGAATCTCACCAAGTGTTGTGGGACTGTCTGAGTCGCCGATCAAGCGAGAACTCGACGTAGACTTCCGGAGCTTCATGCGGTAGTCAATGAGGCGGTTGTCTCCTTCGGCGACCACAATCTCGTCAAAGTATTCTCGTCGAAACGTCGCATTGGCGCGGTCGATGAGCTCACGTGGTGGCATGCCCAGCACGTTAGTTATCCGTCGCAATTGATCGTGCTGGTCCGATCCGCCAAATAGTGGCTTTCCAGTGTGCATCTCCACCTAAATTGAATACCAAAACAGTCAGCGTTTGTCCAAGTGGAGAGAGTGGCTACCAAGTCTCCGACTCACCATGATGCACGCGAGACTCCACATATCAATAGCCGGCGTGTACTTGATGCCGAGCAACACTTCGGGCGACCGGTAGAACCGGCTTTGGATGTACTGGTATAGTTGCTTCTGGGACAAACACGAACTTCCAAAATCAATTATCTTGAGCTGACTCCGCGTCGGGTGGACGAGCAAAATGTTCTCGGGCTTCAAGTCACAGTGGACGATATTGACACTGGGATGGGCGAGGTATTCCAGACCCTGTCATGATAGTGATAGTAAGAATCTGTACACTATAGGTAGGAGGATGACGCAACTCACCTCGAGAATCTGGCGGGTCAGTTTCCGTAACAACTTCAAGCTCACACCGTTGAAGCCTGTCTTCTTGAGCAGCTCATAGAGGTTCGAGTCGAGCCGCTCAAACACGATACACTGGTGTTCATTATGCATGAAGGTGTCCAGCACTTGAACTACAGCACCACAATCACACCACAATCAATATATGCGAGCAAAACCATCGTAACGAGCAGTGCTCCGTACCAATATACTTGCGGCTCGGATGGTCCGTGCCGTGAAGAGCTTCTAGAATACCGATTTCGGTCTGTGCCTGCGACGTAAAGTTCTTTTTCTTCTTGATGATCTTGATGGCCACTTCCCGCTTCGTGGTTGTATCCACGGCTTCCACGACCTGACCAAAAGACCCCTGCGAAAAAAACCAGACATAAGTCCATGGGTCCATGGATCGTTCCTGTTCTCCTCTCGGTAACTCGTACCGTGCCCAGCTTCTTGTTGCGCACAAGGTAGCGTCCATGAAACAGTTCTTCATCGACCGTAAACTGGTAGTCGTCACTGTTTTTCTCGCCGTCGCTTTTCAGCGTGATTTTCTTCTTGCGCGGAAAGAGGCCGTCCTGCGTGAGCTTGCGCTGCTTGTAATAATTCTACGCATCGCATCCACTTCTGATTAGAATTTTCATATACATAATACATGTCGAAACAAGTGTCTTGTCACGCACGTCGTTGATGATGCTGTAAGTGCCAATGAGCTGTCGTGTGAGCTGAAAGAGCGGTTGTTCCTGGTCCGCTCGCGCCGCGAGCACCACGGTTGTGGACCCCACGCTGCTCTCCATACTAACGGCGGGTACAGCGGCCGTGACGCGCGCGTTGCGCGGCGCCAGTGTCGCGGCCATGGCCGTGTCCGTGTCGGCGCGCTCCATCGATCTGCGCGCGCTGCTGTTGCCGTGGCTTGTTTCTCTTTCCGTCTACCCAGCCCGCCCGCCCGCCCGTCACGGGCCGAACGGAACTCGCCCCGCCCAACCCGAATAGAGAAACCGACCCACTTCCCACGATTCTTCTCTATTTTACATACAGGATCTGTATGATTTCGGTTAAAACCGGGTAAATGGGCGTGATGGGTTTGAGTTGGTGGGTGGTTGTTGGGAACGAAGGAAGTCGTCAGCCAAAGAGGCGGTAGACCCGTTGCCGTTGAAGGAAACCAAGGCTGCCCAGACCAAGATGGCGGGAAGTTTTTTGGTTTTATTCTTGTGAAAAACCTCGTGCCGCGCACAAAAAGGAGAAAAAAAGCAGGATTCACTTCTTCTCTCTATCCAGATCGAGAGAAGGAAGGCGGAGCAAAAAAATATAGAACTTTTTTCAGTCCGCGCCAAAATTCAGTTCCGTTGAAAGGGGAAGGGCGCCAAAAATAGCCCGCCATTTCCTTCAAGGTTCGCACTCAGCAGTTCATTTTTTTGCAAATCTCTCCACCACACTCTGTCGTCAGACCACCAAAAACGAAACGGTTTCTGTGAGGCAGAACAGAAACACGCCGCTGGAAATCACAAAGAGGTTCGGAAGTCTGGCTGCTTCGGTGTAGCACCTCATAATTTTATCCGAAATCTGAATTTTTTATGGATGGAATCTGGATGAATCTGAAAAACATGGTCCACCATTTCAAGGACGTGCTGGACCAAAGAATGAGAGGTTGGTCACTGTGTGAACCCATGTCACAAGATCCCAAATCTTAGCCGCCGCGTCGACACGTATCTGTGACAGCGAGTGGCCACATTAGTTCTCTTGGTGAAAAAACCATCGCACTGCATGTGGCGAAATTACATTGAACACTGTGGGGTATGCGCTGTTTCTTTCGCTGCGTGTTGTACTATTTCCAATGTGGGTGTCTCTGTTTGCCGTGCTTCTAAGCACCGCAAACAGAGACATCCAAATTTAAAAATGCGAGCATCAAAAACACTGTGTGCAGCGAAAACACGCACGTCAATCAGCGGTTTCGCGTGAAGAGTTGCTTGGTAGGGTACGGTGGAGATGCGCTTAAGAGTTGTTGCGACCCTGTTAATATTACAATTTGTCATTCTAGACCAGTGATTAAGCACACAGTGTCACGACTGCTGTAGTGCAGCTTCTACACCCCGAACTTGACTATTCTACTGGATGACGATGAAGAAGTATGAGGGCATGTAATGCTGGAAGGGGTCTACTAGTATTGTGACGCTACGCGCCATGCTATCACAACAAACCGTGATCGTGGAGATTGCGTTGCGGAGATTAGACATCATCCTGAGACAAGAAACCAGCCACATGCTGGACTGCCCATGGACAAGAAACTGCCAATAATGGAGCCGTTGGGATAAAGCACCGACGTCATTGCACTAAATTAGGACGGTACTCACTAAGTTCGCGTTGTACCGTCTTATGTGCAGTCATCGGTAGCCGGGGCGTACTGACACCCAGGTTTGTTAACTCAGGAAAACGCTATCGCAATTGTGTCGTGATCCGTCCGTTCTTGCGTATCAACAGAAGGCAATGATCGTGCCACTTCTGCGTTCTGGTGACAATACTACTGGTGATCAACTCAACTCGGTTAATATATTCAGTTGATAGCGGATGATGACTCACCAACGCGTCAGCTTTCAGCATAATCTCGAGCATCCAATTCTAGCGGATCGATTCGACTTAGCTCTCGTCGGTCCTGTCGCTGGCCGCGTACTTGCCACGCTGCTGCTTAGTTGGTCGTGCTCGGAAACAAAGATCAGATCGTGGAGACGGCGCACGCTCCCCACGAACGCCTGCCATGGAATCAGCCCCTGACCACTCATTGGAAACGCGTCGGCAAGGATGTCTCCAAGGGGCTTAGGTCGATGGGTGTTGGATCGGCTCACAGCGTCGCGCCAACGTGCGATGTATTCTCGTCAGAAATCCGCATGGTATGGGTACACAAGAATCACAAGCGGTGCATGGAACGAGATGCACTGTCCATCTCTGGTCGCTTCATGTACAAGTTGCTGCAGCATGTTGAAGAGCGAAAACCACGTCTCCTGGTGAGTTGACTCAGATCCCTAAATCCCATGTTGCGCAGTTGGGTCTGGAACCGTTTCGAGTCACTGATAGACGCAACTGCGTGTACGCTGCTCTGGTACTCCATTGCTGCGAGTCCATCATCGCCCACAGAGACGTAAGAAGATCTCGCTGTAGTCGGCGAACCGCTGTCCGACGTGCAGCGTCTTCACAATCTTCAGGGCTGTAAATCTGAATAATCGAGTTTACAGATTTCGTCGTGGAGTTGAACAGATCGTCGCGCTCGTTCCACCACAGGCGGATATCGAGCCTGTCTCTCTCGTTTCCGCGTGGAAAGGGATCTTGGCGCATAGTGAGAAGGCTCAGACTCCCATGATCAAGAAAATTGAGTGCATTCTCAGGCACGCAGAGGCTGGCAGCGAGACAGATGATCTTATCATCATACACTTTCGTGGCGAGGGATCGGCGCTGTCCGTGGATCGGCTTGTACTATACTTGGGCGATGGCGGTGGCCCAGCCGGCGGCACCGCCGACGACCATCGTACTGCCAATTTCGCGCGGCAGGTGATACCCCTCGCACACCATCACCCGCCAATCGCATATCACATATCACATATTCACATAAAGCTCTTCCAAGTCGAGATTCTATGAAAATGACGTCTCAATTCACCCATCTCAACGCAATGGCGTCATCGCTGCGTCGCAGCACGTCAACTCGTCCAATTTCTTACTCACTCGCTCCAGCAGCCGGCGACGCAGGCACCCCAGCTCCACGTCTGCCTCTACTTTGACGCAGCGCCCGTAACAACCCAGAACCAACAGGCGCAGGCAGCGTCATAGTTTAGCGGGAATCCCACACGGAGTGGTGCATAGTCTGGTGGAAAGCCCACTATCTCAACGATCGAACCACAAGAAACGTCGCAGAACACACAGCGCTCCTCCGCGGGGTTAAAGGGGTTAAAGCGTTGCATCCAGCGGTGCTCCCATAGCCAGCCCCACATCGCTATCATCGGCGGCAGTCAGCTAATCCTGGCGCTGGCTCACGGCGTCGCCAGACCTCGGTCCATGGTCTCCGCGACCTCGCCACCCGCACCCAGCGAGCTCTGTGCCGGCTCACCCACAACGACATCCATCACACGTTACATGCGGGCAACAAGATGGCCGACCGATTGGCAAACTACGCGATGCATACACGACGAACGACACAACGACCGGGCCTGTCCCACCAACTTACACACGATCTCTCCATGTTCCTTTCAACGGAATCCGGGCACCCCTGGACACCGAAGCCGCACCAGACCAACCCTCTCCCCGACTCCATCGTCTTCTCACCGCCGATAACGCCCAACACGCCTCCCGAAAAACGAGGCGTGAATACGCGCGACGCCCTGCATCTTTGGCCTACCCATAGAGTAGACAATTAGTAATACCTCAATGTCTACTACAGTTTTCCACAAAAATATACTTGCGCGATGGCGCGACAACCAGGATGTCTGTGATGGCCAGAACTATGGGCTCAATTCCCTGCTTATCGTGCTCTTCTTCTCCACGCGCTATTCTGGATTGTATGAGTTCGCGGACACTGACATCGTCAAAACAAGCTGGGTCATCGCTGTCAGAATCACTATTTTCGCTGTTCCGCGGAATTCAGATAGTCAGCCCACAATTCAACGCGCGCGGCACTGAGGACGAGCAGCATGCAAACCTCGCGAGATCATATGCCTTCTCCAGTGCACTTCGGTCCGCATCCCAGTTTATCAATGTTACTTGCTCTTGATCCAGCGGCACAGCGCAGCGAGTGGTGAGTGCTGAACCGCATATCTACGTTGTGGTTCATCTCGTTGGCGTAGTATTCCGTTTTCCGCACTGAGAAGTCTAATTGATCCAGATTCATCAATCCGACAGTTGAGGATCAATACTAGGACGAGGACCCAGTGGTATACCGAGAGGACACCCCGTCACTCGAGGACACCGCGACTTACCTCCATTCTCAACCATTTCCGAAGATTCTCGCTCACTCTTACTCTCACGCTTGCCAAGCGCCATGGGTATGGAGTTGTCCACCAAGATGCCATATTTTTGAAGCCGATTCCGCGCGGTAACAACGGCTACACGTGGAAGGAATGACTGCGTCCTGTGGTTTTCTTCAAGATCACGGTGGAGGCCACCGACATCACGTCCGTCGAAAATGTTCTCGAGGGCCACGCAAGTAACTGTTTAGTTGACGAGACGAACTAGATCTTTGTGCTGATGTATAATGAGATCGCGACGCAAGTGGATGCCCATTACTCGTCGAATTGTATCAGCGGACTTCATTTTAACACGAACAAACGTGTGACTGAGGGGGTTTTGGCCCGGCAGGGAGCATTATATCAGCTCAAGACACCCGAAAGATTCTACGTCCACTCGTAGGCTGATACACGCGAGCACATTTCATATTCATTCGGATTCGGCGTCATCGGTTTGCGTGTGTTTTTAGCCCCGTTCTCCAGCCACCTGTGGGCAAATTCAAGTGAGGCATTGCTATGATGCTCAAGGAGAAGTCGTTGTTGGTGTGCGTTTCCAGACATGCAGGCGATCGTGGTCGAGACATGCAATGGTTTGTCAGCAATTGCCGCTCTATCGGCTAGGGATGTGGCTGCGCTTTCCGCGCTTTCTGACAACGTCGAATCGTCTGCTGGGCAGCACGTTGTGGAGGTATTGGCTGCGAGCGAGCTGTCGCCGTGCAGTTGGTGGATTAGACGAGGGTGCAGTTTGTGACAACCCATCGCACAACGCCTTGGTATGGCAAGTATACAGCATTTCTCGGGGCAGTATCAGTCGTTTCGACGTTGCTGGAACACCAGACGGCACCCGTCAGTGGTTTCCTTACGTACATATCCAAAGGTCGGTCGAAGAAGATGCGCGTTGTGTACTGGACGCCGACCACGCCGACCACCGACGAACCAGCCCACTGCGAGTTGGATGCACGACGCCGTTTTGAGTTTTCAATCGCGCAAATGTATGTTCTCAAGTCTGGGAACCCCACGAGCCACGGAGTGTCCGCGGTTTCTAAGTGTCAAGCTCATATCAGTTTTCGAAAGGCCGAATTTCGAATACCCGATCTTCCCGTCATCGGAAGTCAGTATTCGAAATTCAAACATAGAATGCGCCAAACATTCCATGGGAAAATGACGTCAGTTGCTCTGAGATGGTCTGTGGGTCGGCGCGAAGGCTGTCGGCTGCACAGAGGTGCAGAGAGTTTGGATGGCCGACAGGCTCAGCTGTGACGAAAGCTCTCCCTCCACATCCACACTTGCAATCTTCTCACACTCCGAATTGCCTCCACTCTCGCGCCTCCAATGTCGTTTCTCGGGACTGTCTTTGCCACGCTTTTTGCGACGTCCCTTTCCAGAGCCGATGCCGTCGAGTATTTCCCGCGCAACACCACCACCACGCTCTTGGGTCTCCGCTTTGGCGACTGCGGCCGCACGGGCCAAGACATTGACCTCCCCGGCAGCGACATTGGGTCCGTCAAAGAAGCTAAATTCCACAGCTGCTGGAATCGCTGCCAAGCCACGCCTTACTGCGAAGCGTGGACGTGGACCAACTTTGAAGGCGGCACGTGCTATCTCAAGTCGGGCTACGGCACAGCAGTCTACCGGGCCGGCGCACTGTCGGGCATTAGCTATGCCAGCCCCGGTGGGAACTTATGTCCCCCAAAGTTTCTTGTGATTCCCAACTGCGACATGCCAGGGAACGACGTCGCAAACGGCGCCGTGCGCGGCGCAAACTACTTTGCGTGCATGGATTTTGCGGGTCCGAAGGGCCAGTTCTTTACGTGGAGCGACTACAACGGCGGCACGTGCTGGCTCAAGTTTAAAGTAGCGCCGTGCCAGTTTGTGGCCAACAAGTACACGGGCATTTTCATGTTTTAGGAAGCTGGGAGCTATTACCTGAAAGGATCTTGCTTCAGACTGATAAACTGGCTTTAGTGAGGGTCGGGTCATAACTGAACGGTCGGAGGTGAACCGTCTGGGACGCGGCGACACTCTACTCGCGTCCCAGGCTCACGAGCAATACCCTCTCATCAACCATTCTCCAATACTCGCAAGAGCATGAGCGTAATCTTGATCACCTTCATGGTGCTGTGGGAGGTGATGTCTGCCATCAAGCCACCACAGTCTCCACACCCGCAAGTTAACGTTCGTAAAGCCCACACGGAGACGACTTACTGTTACACAGAACTCCCGGACATCAGTCTTCCTCTTGCCAATCACTCCGACTTGGGGGTCTCACCTGCTGCCTCCGTCGACGACTGCGCCAAGCGGTGTGCAGCAACCCTTAACTGCTCCGCGTTCACATGGACCAGTGTCGATGCGACTTGCATGCTCAAGTCCTCGTACGGTAACGGCATCGTGGTGCCCGGTGCTGTGAGCGGACTCGTGGACAAGTCCAAGGGCGACCGGTGCCATGGGATCCCTTTCTTTGTCGACAATGCGCTGCTCGTCGGCGGCGATCTCCCACCCACCAACACAAGCACTCACGCGAGTGACGTCACCGCGTGTTTCTTTTTGTGTGCAGCAGTGCCGCCGTGCGATCGCTTTACGTGGACACAGGATGGCGACGGCACGTGCTGGCTCAAGGACGCGTCGTCCCAAGGATACGTGGTGGTTGACGGCGTGCATTCGGGCTTTATTCTTCACCCACTAGTGAGAACAACCTGAGGCAGGCAGGAAGGCAAGCAGTGTGGTGAGAGAGAAGGGTGACCAAGTCAATTCGCTAGGTGTATTACCTGCCATATCACATATCACATATCACATATTGGTCCGTGTGAATACGATGGCATTTGGCGATGTGATTAGAGCAACGAACACTCGGGTGCCTGTGCCTCCCTGCTAGTGCTAGTATCCAGGCCACAACCAAGGGTTGACTCCCCACCACAGTGGATTGTTTGCCGTTCGTCTCCATTCGAGAGTGAATATTCAATACTCCTGTTGGGCATATTAGTACCCCGTAAAGCGGTATTGTAGTCGTATATATGGTATTGTTGCTGTTTTTATGGACCGCCCACCTCTCATGACACCTCACAATGTGACTGAGACCCAGCCATTCGCCGCATATGAGCACTCGAGTGGACGATGCTGTCTGTGCTCGAGCCGACGGGCCGTACGAATCCTGATCTCGACTGTCACTTGAAGACGGCCTCTGTGCATTTTCTGGTCGTTGGACTCGAAGCCGTCGGGGCATTCAATGTGCGCATAAGATTTGAAGAGTTAATCTCGGTCTCAGAGGATATTATCATCTTGTCGATCGACTATCACCAATCAGAGCATGAGGAGCGATGGCTTCGAACAAGTCGGCAATCGACTATTCAGAGCTTTCATCGCGCGTCACAGAGGATCCTGCCGTGCGCATTAGACAGCTTTACTCCAAATGAACCTAATGGGGGCAAGAAACGAAGAAGGTTTCCCAGTAGTTCGTCGGCCAGGACCACGTCCCACTGCTTCAATGCGGCCGATGCCGTTTCGTCCACGTCGCCATGTCCCGTATTTATCATCACTACTCCAAAGGTTGTGATTCCGCTGCGACTGCGTGTACTATAGAAGCCGCAGATACGCTCATGCGGTTGACACATGAAAGACCTCCGTCGGGCACTGACGAATCCACGGCGTGGTCCACTCTTCGACACCTCGTTTTCTACCGCTGCAGCCAGTGCTCACCGTTTCCAGGTTACATGCTGTCTTGCAGCACTGAAGAGACGATACATTACATTTCCATCACGCATAGGAGAGGAAAATCGAAAAAATCTCAAGTCATTGTCAGGCTTGTGCGTTTATTCCCCACGGAACCCATGCTACCTGGATCAACAGGTAGTAGACTCAGATCAAACTACCATTCGGCCTCACAGTGGACGTGGTAAAGCGTCGTGAGCGCGAGAATCCCAATGCCGATACAAAAGAGGACAATGCGAACAAAAAACGCTCTGAAGGTCGTGACGCGCAGCACACGCGGGAGCAAATCGGTCGCGGCAATGTACACGAGCGTTCCCTAAGATCCAACCAACACCGTTCTGTCAGCTAGAGCATTGTCAACAATTCAAATTCACTGCACTCACCGCGCCAAACCCGAGGAGTCCACCCATGGTCTCTTTGGTCACCTGGACAGCTGCCAAAATGATAAACGCCCCCAAGAACGCCGACAGCGCGCTCACAAAGTTGAACAAAATAGCCTGGAACGTTGTGAACCCAGCGTCAATGAGAATGATAAAGTCGGCAAACTCCTGCGGCACTTCGTGGAGGATGGCCGAGGCTGTGACCGCAATGCCGAGGCCGTCGTCGCACGCTAGGAACGCGGTTGCAATGAGGACTCCGTCTACAAAGTTGTGGAACAAATCCCCGACCAGAATTATATAAGCCATGGGGCGGATCATCGCCCAGTCGACGTGAAGGCTAAACTTTGATCGCTCGGCCACGGTCTTGGCCGCGGTGTGCTCGCCAGGCGCGGTCTCAACGTCCGCAAATACTGGTGATGCCTCGTCGCTCTTTGCTCCGTTGGGGTTGGCTGGAGAGAGGAGCTTGACGGCACTCTCGCGACCCGAGAGACGAGAGCGGTGGTGGTCGTAGTGGTGGTGATGCTGGTGAGCACTGCCGCTGAGTTTATGAAGACTCACTTCCAGCAGCATTTCCAACACCATGGCGCCGACAAAGCCTCCCGAGAAAATGAGACCTAACGCCAACTCCATTTGGCCGTAGGCATTATAGAACTCGATGGCCTCGGGCAAAATGTGGATGAACGCGGCACCAAACAGCGCGCCCGACGAGAGCGCCATGAGTGCGTCCATAAGCCGCTGCAGCAACGCCTCGCGGAGCGACAGCAATAGGATCCCACTGAGTGAGAGGATGGCAACAATAAACACTGCTAGCATGGTCTTCCACCACACAGCAGCCGTGGCCTTGCGCGGGCTGCCGGTCAAGACTTCCTTTTCCGAGTGGTCGTCTGCTGTACCAGTTTTCACCAATGTGATCTGGACCGGCTTGTTGGCGCTTGTCAAGAGCTGCATGCCGAATTCCTCGATTGCATCGTGTTGCATGTGGAGCCCAAAGATGCCCGTGGCCGAGACGGTAAGGTTGACCGTCATTTTGGAATCTGCCAATCGACGACGACGATGATCGGCGTGGCTGTTGGGGCCGTCGCAGTGGTCTAGATGCCACGTGCTGCCCGGTGCTTTTTCGCACTCGGCCTTGGCGGTCGCCAGCGCCTCGGCGTTGTTGCGCTGGATCACATAGAGGAGCTTGTCAGTTGGCGCTACGACCTGCTGGGCTTTGATGAGCTTGCGCGCGAGTGTGATGTCCTCCAGTAGATCGATCGATCGTTCAATCGAGTGTTCGAGCGCCAGCATGCTTGGTTCGGTCACGTTCTTGAGCGGTAAGACCATCGTCGCCATGTCGTCGTCGTTCTGGATCAGCTCGATCGTGTACGAGCCTTTCTCCAGATACACCAGCGCCGACAGCTCCCAATGGATGCCGCCCGCGGGGCAGCGCTCGGATGTGCTGCTGCCAATGGGCACGCATTCCAGCCCTTTGCTCTTGTAGCCCGTGACGCAGTGGCAGTGGTTCCCATGGAGACTGCCGTGGCCGCTGCATTCGTCGCCACGGACAACCGTGACGGCAATGACCGCGAGAAGGTTGATGAGTAGTAGCGAATGACGCATGACTGACTGACAACAGTCGGTTTGTGGCGAGTGATGGGACCGCGTAGCCGCTGGATCGCGAATGACGGTGTCCAGCAGTCGGGATCGCTTGCGTTGAGTCTGCCACTAATTGGTCGGTTGCTCCTGCTTACTGTTAGTGACTGTCATGTCCGACGGCGGGATGGAGGTCGCCGTCGGCGAGGTACGTGAGAAAAGAATGAATCTGAATGCTTCGCAGTCCTGTTTATGTGCAATTCGCCTACGGCTAGGGATGGATGGATGAGTACAGTGGCACTCGGACGGTTCGTGGATTTGCCGACGAAAACACGCGTAATTAGTCGATGACCCATTCGGCAGACCATTTTGGCGATTTTTCAGCCCGCGAGTAAAACGGTCATATGTGAAAACGTGTTTACGACATAAAATTTTGCTCCTACCACTTAGTGCGGATTACACAACAAACGCTAGGCCGACGGCGAGCACGATTGGGGTTGCAGCACACGCGATCGTGATGGCTCCACTACTACCGGTCTGAGACGTTGGCAACGGTGACGGTGACGGTACCTTTGGCGGCATAGTCAAGATACTCTCGCCCTTCTTTTCCACATCACTGGATCCGGCCGCCGTTCCGTTGCCATTTGGCTGGGTCACAGCACCGCCTTCCTCGAGCGGGTCGGGTCCTTCGCCATGGCAGAAATCGTCCAGTGCCTTGTACGTGGTGAGGTCAGCCTTGCTGCCCAGCTTGAGCTCCTCGTAGCACGCAATGTACTCGGGATTCACGAGCACGTGGAGCGCCTTGTGGCAGGCTCGATTGTCGCACTTGATCTGCGATATCTTGACCAGCGAATCGCACGATGCGATTGCCTGCTGGATCTTGTCGGCATTACACGTGGCCATCCCACCTGGCGTCGCGATTGCCGCCGGCACAAAGAACACAGTACTTGCGGCGAGGAACAGTACAGACTTGGTCATGGACTTTGGGGTCAAGAACAAAAAGGAAACTGGTCGCTTCAAATGCGAGGGTTGGAGTCCCTGGTTCTGGCGCTTGGGTAGAGGTCAGTAGTTTGAGACTGGAGGCTGTCATCAACTCCGACGTGGGCGTACTGCACATGATGGACCACTCTTCCGCGCCGCCGTCGGACACGCACGCCACACCACTTCTGTGGTGCAGAGCAGGGCGGCATGTCGTCAGGCGAACGGGCTTCAAGCAGCATAAAATCGCCCGCGGAGCTGCTCCGAGTGTCGTTCAAAAGTGTCTAGAGCCTGGGCTACTTGGGCTCACCAGTCAGGACCAGATTAGTGAGTTGTACCGATCATGCCGTGTTACATTGTTTATAAATCCACCAAGAGGGAACGACGTACCGAATTTGGGACCAGTAGTGACTTCCAATCAATGCAACGGTGACAAAGAATTGAATACTATCCACTGGAAAGGAGACGTGATCGCCGCCGGATAACACACAGCAACCACATACGGTACGAGCCAACAAGAGCAGCCTCGGTGTGCTGCAGTGGAAATGGTCTGATTGTTCGCTGCCAAATTCCACGGATCCTGTGCGACGCTCACCACCATTTTGCAATTTGCTCCCGGCCCCGCACTGTTCCTTCCAAGCTGTCTCTTTCCCCAAGCCTTGCACCATGAAAACCGCGTCGTCACTTCTCTCTGTCACTGCCATTGCTGTTCTCATGGTCGTCCCGCCGGCCGCTGCGTTTGGCTGTAAGCCGGATGAAATCAAGGGTTGGATGGCCGCCTGCGACAGTGTGACTGGCGCCACGCAGGCCAAGTGCAACAACCGTCAGTGCCACAACGCCCTCCACCGCCTTGTGGAGGAAGAGACGATCCAGTGCTACGTTGCGTCCGGCCTCGGCCAAGCCGCCGACTTTGTCATCTACCAGGAAATTGACGCCTTCTGTCACGGCGAAGGCCCGGACCCAGCATCGAAGACTCCTCCGCCATCCACGTCGGCCCCTCTGCCGACGACGTCACCGATCGTGACGGCGCCGGTCGTGACGGAATCGCCCACCGCAACTAGCGTGCCTCCGACTCCAAGCAGTCCGAATGCGGTGCCGACGACGCCGGCCACGCCGACCGTCACGACGCCCAGTCAGTCGTGCTAAACGGTTTGCTGCTATGGAACGGTCAGTGTTTTAAAACTTTCCTCGTTGGTGTCGGCCGTGCGGAGTCGCAATTCTACTAGACTCACAAAATCACACACAGAATCATGTTTGTGAATTTCACATTTCAACCTATTTGTGCTGATATCTGACCCTACTCCGTCCTTAGTGATGATACTGTAATACTAATTTTCTGTAGTAGATAGCAATGGCGACGCTCCTCTATTGAGGTCAATTCTATTCCTTGTCCAAGAATACAAATATTACAATTTCGTGAACCTCAAATTAGTGTCATCCTGTCCGCCAATGTAGTGATGGTAACTACGTGAAATATCTGGTGGATAGTATGATATGTCGGACAACCGATTTTGCATCTCCTACAGCCTCTCATTTTCGCGGAGACCATGGGAAGAGGAGAACGAAAAAGCTACACGGACATGCGTGCTTCAAAGAAGAAACACCAGCGGTCTGCGTATACGTACGACTTCAAGTACGACGTCCTGGTTGACTATCTTGCGGGTTGTGGACACGAAGCACTACAGAGCAAGTACGACGCCGCATTTGGCGGTAGGACAGATGGTGCCATACGTCGACTTGTTCACAAGTGGATCAAGAAGCTGCCTCTCATCACCAAGATGGCATCCAACTCCTGTACATCATCACTACTCCTCCATTGCTCCACAGGCGTTGGTACGACGCTCTCTCCTACTGCTGAAGGCGCCATCGTCGCATCGATCAACGCGCTACGTCGAGATGGTCTAACCGTGT